>CAUYRH010087664.1:0-28078 GCA_963574655.1 Perodicticus potto
AGAGGGTGGGCTGATGCTGTCCTTACTGTCACCAGGTCAAACATTAACCGTAGTTGTGAGCCTGGGCTACTGACTGGTCAGGTGCAGGTGTAGGAGGCCAGGTGTGGGCCCTGTGAGGCCACATCCTGGTGGGTGATCAAGCAACCCCTTTGTGCCTCAGTTTCCCCACTCAGAGGAGACCCCTGACCTCTAACCCTGGCCTGTGACTTGGAATTGGGGAGGGGGCAGGAGAGTCCCAGTGCTGCCCAGGGTCTCTGATCAGCTCAGTCATCAGGACCTGGACAGACAGAGGACTGTCAGGAAGGGCCTGCTGTGCAGGGAGGCGGGTGAAGATGTGGAGATCTCAGGACCTACCAACAGTTGTGAGGACAGGGAGATTGTGGAGTGTGTGTTGTCATGGGGGCTTGAGCTTTCTTTCCTTTTTTTTTTTTTTTTTTTTTAGACGGTCTCACTTTCTCACCCTTGGCAGAGTGTGATGGCATCATAGCTCTCAGCGACCTCAAACTCCTGAGTTCAAGCAATACTCTTGCCTCAGTTTTTCATTTTTAGTAGAGATGGGGGTCAGGTCTCACCCTTGCTCAGGCTGGTCTCAAACTCATGAACTCTGCCAATCCATCTGCCTCAGCCTCCCAGAGGGTTAGGGTTACAGGCGTGAGCCATCTTGCCCAGCCAGGGGCCTTGGCTTTTCCCCCGGGGCTGCCTAGGCCTTGGGCTGGGAATCCTGAGGACAAGGCTCTGGGAAGTTGGAGGAGAGGGGAAGTGTGCCCCATGGGAGCCAGGGTGGGCTTTCTGGAGACGGTAGCATTCTTTCCACCCACCTCTTGGGTGGAGAAAATGCTGGGTTTGCAGTAAGGACACTGGTGATTTTTCCTGTTCCTGCTGTGGTCTGAGTGTGAGCCCCTGAGTGGGTCAAAGCCTGGGCTACAGTGCCCATATGGGGACATACAGAAATGACAGTCTTTCTCTGTGGGAATAGACAGGGTGTACCGTGGTGCCCTGGCCCCCTCCTGACAGCAGGTGGGGCCATCCCCATGCCGTGAGTCCAAAGCTCCAGGAGGACCCTCTTCTTTCTCCTTGTCTGTTCAGATACCATGGCCCTGGGATATTGTGGCCTCCTGCTAGAAATTTGCAGTACTGAGAAATGGCTGCATCTACAACTTTTAGCTCCTTTTTGCCCCCGTCACATGCCCCCTTCCTCCCTTTTCCTCAGTATTTTCACGTATAAAACTCGGTTCTTGTCAGCATACTGAAGCCAATAGCGCACTTTGATTGGAGGCATATATCATAGAACTTATCTTTAGGAAGTGATTTTTAAAAAGGAGAAAAATGGGAAAAACATTTGAGCATTCTTCAGAGCAGATGTATAAATAGAAAACAAGCTCATAGCCAGCCAAGGTGGCTCACACCTGCAATCCCTGCACTCTGTGGACATCAAGGTAGGAGGATCACTTGAGGCCAAGAGTTCAAGACCAATGTGGGAAGCATGTGGGAACCCTGCCTCTACAAAAAAATTTTAAAAGTTAGCAGGGTATGGTGGTGTGCACCTGGATTTCCAGCCACATGGGAGGCTGGGATGGGAGGATCACCTTAGCTCAAGAGGTAGAGGCTGCAATGAGCTGTGGTTGCACCACTGCACTCCAGCCTGGGTGACACGGGAGACTCTGTCTCTGAATAAAAAGAAAAGAAGCACATGATAAAATGTGCAGCACTTCTAGCCATTAGAGAAATGCAAATTAAAGACACCTTGAAACCTCCACACCCACTCAAATTCTTAGTCCTAAAGATTGCCAATATCCAGTCTTAGCCAGGATGTGGAGCCACTGGGTCTCCACAAAATGCAAAATGGAAATGCAAAATGTCAGCAAGGCCTAGAGACAAATGGAAACATGCCCTACAACTTGGCAATTCCTCTGCTCATGTTCATCCAAAGAAATTAAAACATAGGTTCATGCAAAATGTTTACAGAAGCTTTATTCATAAAGCCCCAAGTCGGGAACAACCCCAAATCCATCAGCTTGTGAATGGATTACCAAATGGATCACCAAGGGAGAGCACAAGCGGGCCACCTGTGTTCAGGCAGAGAAGTTACTGAGGCCTGTGCTGGAGAGGGAGTCCTCTGCGTATCCCATCCCGGCCCTCCCCCTCAGTGCAAACTGAGACAGGAGGGTAAGGGGCGGTGAGGCACCAGGCGGACCTGGGCCTCCCCCTACTCCCCCGGACCCTGTCCTATCCCCCGGACATGTCGACTGTTCCTAGCCCAGTCCCCTGGTTCCCTTGTCCCCAGCCTCTAGTGCCAGGCAGGCTGCAGCCAATCAGTGCCCCACCAGTCAATCAGAAGCGGCAGGTGGCACCCAGGTTCCCACAGAGCTTGGGCCACCATGGGGAGGAGACACTTAAACCTCTACATAGGGGCAGGACAGGGCTCTTGTGGCCGATGGCGAGGCAGCTTCGGGATGGGAGTATCACATGAAATTCAGACCCCTGAGAGTAGAAAGTGAAGGCCTATGGGCCGTGGCAAGTGGGGGGTGGTGCGGCATGTGGGGCACCCCGCCGGTGTGTCCAGGCCTGTAGCCACCCTGCCTTCTGGAAGCTTCCCCTGGGCCTTTTGGCGCTCTGTGGCTTAGGAGGATCTCCACTCACCCTGTGAGTATCCCCACATTAAAATAGCAACCCGTGAGAAGTGTCCAGTGGAATAGAAAGGCTGTGTCCGGTCAGGCCTCAGCTTGGAGAAGGGTGCACATGCACCAGCCACCTCACCGCAGCTCTGCTCACCAAGCATTTACTCCTCCCAGTTGGTTGCTGGAAGTCCCAGGGATCCCCAGTCTGTGCTCCTCTGGTCCCAATGCTTTGCCCTAAACAGACATACCCTGAATTCCAGACGGCCCTCTGGCAGCTTTGTCTTCCACTGGCCACACAGGTAGGAGGGGAGACCACAGGCTGTAGGCGTGGGGAGTTGGGGAGCCAGGAACATGGCCCAGCAAAGCCTGCACTGGATCCAGGGCAGGTGGGCAGAGAGACACTGCTGTCAGGGCTTGACACAGCCCCAGCTGAAGCTCGCCACTGCCACCTGCAGCCAGTGTCTCTCCCTGAGCTGACAGACCAGGGACCCCCAGAGTTGCCCTGAAAGAAGCAAGATTGAAAAAGAACAGGTCCCCCCCTCAAATCTCAGCTCTGGTATTTGCTAGCTGTGTGCCCTTCTGCAAGTTGCTCACCTTCTCTGAGCCTCAGAGTTCTCAGCTGTTAAAAACAAAACAGAGGCAGATGAACCTGATATATACGGCTGCTGGGAGGAAGAGAGCAATGATGGAGACCCACCTGTCTTCTGTCTACTTCTAGCCACCTGGAGGCCTGAAGAAGTTGCCCAGTGCATCTCCCTTCCTGGGTGTCCCCTGTAGGCCCCCATGCTCCCCCACTCCAGCTTCAGCCTGAGAGTCCCTCCCCTTGCAGCCCCTGCTCACTCCCCTGTAGCAGCTGGCTTTTTACGGTCAGGGTGATTCTGAGCTCATCTTTACAAGTATTCACTCGGGCTGAGCTTTAGCCTCAGCCACACCCCATCCTGGACACAGGGCCACCACGGTGGTGGGGCGAGCCCCAACCTCATGGGCTAAATCCTGAGAAAACGCCCATCCTGAGTCCAGGGCCAGCCTGCCTCTCAAGGTCACTTCATGTTAAGGAGGTGGCCTGAGAACCTTTCACTATGCATGGTGGAGACACCCTAGAGATTCTCTTGGACCCAGGAGGGTGGGGGACTCTGCTTCCTCATGTCCACTGTACTTAAGGAGAAACTGAGGCCCAGAAGGGTCCAGTCTCTCTCCCTGGACCCTCTGTGAATTGAGTTGCAGCTGGCAAGGGGACTTCCTAGGAAGCCCACAGCATCTCCTTGGAGATGGGCTTGGGGCACAGAACCTGCAACTACTCTGCAGGCCTGTGGTGCCCATGCCCACCTCCTGCAGCCTGTGGGGCTCAGGCAAGGCCACTGCAGGCAGCACAGATGGTCAGGTGGGGAGGGGCTGCTGACCCAGGAGGCCAGTGGGTCCCCTCCCTGGAATGCACAGAGGAAGGTTGTGTGATTGGGAAAGGGGATGCTGGGCCACAAGGAGGCCTACATAGGGGTGGGAGCTGAGCCAGGTCATAGGCATTTGTCCACCTGGCAGAGGCACAAGCCCTTCACCTACCTGCTCTGCTTTCTGCTTTGCCTGGGGACAGATCCCACCTATTTCTGTCCCTGCCCTTGCCCCTCAGCCTGATGTCCCTGAGGGTGGTGGGAACCCAGCAAGGCCAGGGAGCCCGGTCTGACAGTGTGGGAGTAGGTCCCCATTGCAGGCGGGATGCTGATCACACCGATGGTGGCCATGGAGGTAGAGTTCAGGGGACAGACTCTCCCAGCTGGATGCTCAGGTCCTGCCCTGCGGTTCATGGAGCTATGGAGGAAGTAGGGCCCTAGGGTGGTGAGGACAGTGCACTGTGCTGGCAGGAGTCTTGTGTAACCTCAATGTGATTTCGAGTTATGTTTAAAGAAGCTTTCACAGAGTCCACATGAAGGGATGTTCCTTTAACACCCTCCGCACTGATTAGCAAGCTAGTCAAGCAGGGGACAGACTTTGTAAGCAGAGTCTGGCTGTCTCTGGAATGTCCTGGAAGGGACCTTGAAAGTGGAAAGCAAGATAAGTTAATCTCAGTTAAAGGTTGCACCTGCTGTTTACAGACAAAAGGCTGAATACGTTTTTGTGGCTGCTCTGCATGGTTTCTTTGTACTCTTATCTCATAGACCAATTGCTGTCAACTGGCTTACTATTATCAAGTGTACTACAGACTTTCGTATTGTTAAAAGTATATAAACTTGTAAGAAATAAACCAAGGGACTGCATGCCAGAGGCAGCTGCAGACCCCCCACTTAAACATAAAATTTCAGTGCTGATCTTATCCTCTATGACACCAGTTATTGCAACATCTTATGGCTATTGGTGACCACCCAAGCTTCATCACCACCACCCAGGACTCCCCACTTGGGAAGTGTGACTCACCTGGGGACCCAGTGGGAGGTGTGTGCAGAAAAAACATGAGAAGGAAGGGTTGGACACTGTAGAAAGAGAGTCTCCAATGGAGCCGAGGCTCTGAGCCAATCGTCCTCTCCCACCCCTGCCTGGTGTGGCCATGTCCAAGCTCTGGGGCACATATGGGATCCTCTGCTCCTGAAGAAATCAGGTGATGGAATCCAAAGCTAATGACTGCCAGGAGCCCAGGATGGGAGGCCATGGCACAGGGGCCAGCTTGGAGTGTGCAGACCTGGGTCCCCCCAGGTCCCCCACTGACCCATACCTCTCTGCCTTTGGTGAGTTACATGCCTTGGTTTCCTCATGTAGAATATGACATTAAAATACCATCCCGGACATTTCTCCCAGAGAAATGGAGATTTGTGTTTACACAAAAGCCTGAGCGTGAATGTGTACAGTGTCTTTATTTATGATGGCCAAAGAAAGGAGACAGCCCAGACGGCCACCCGCCTGCGGAGCAAACTGTGCACATCTCACCAGGGAATGCTGGTCTCACCCACAGAGGCCCTGTCCCACTCTGGTTGCTCCCCAAGCTCTTGGATCAGAGACTGCACAGCATGGAGGCTTGGTCCCCACTCTGAGCATCCCCCTGCTTCACTTGCAGGAAGTTTGGGGCCCTGAGAAGCCAGTGAAGATGGGGCCTGAGCTGGGCCGTGCAAAGAGAGGCAGGAGTAGCAGGTGCCAGCAGGAGGAGGCCAGCCCCTTCATGGCTGGTCACGGCTTCATGATCCAGGGCACATAGGTCTGGACTTGTGCGAAGACTCCGGGGGGGGGGTCACAAAGGGCACAGCCATAGCCCCAGCTGACCATTCCCATCACGCCCCAGTTGCCCCCCATCCTGCAGACCAGAGAGTGGCCAGAGTCCCCCTGAGGAAGAAGGAAAGGAGTCGCTGAGGGGCAGCTCTGGGGCAGGGTGGGACAGGTGGGCTCAGAGATGGGTTACTTACCTTATGGCCCACACACAGCATGTTGTCCAGATGACCTTGGGGCCCCGTGGAGCACCTGTAGGCATTGTGGTACAGCTGCTCGCAGAGTCTGAGATCCACCAGCTGCACCCTTACCTGCTATAGACCAGGGGGGTGGGGGCAGCGGCTCTGGGGAGAGGAGAGGGGCCTCCACCTGCTCATTACCCAACCGGCCATCCTGCTGAGTTGCAGGGCCTGGCTGTAGGATGAGGATGTCCCCGCGACTCGAGCCTCAGCCTCCCACCTGGAACACAGTGTGCTGGGACCCCAGTGGCGGAGGGACTGAGGCTGCGCAGATTCTGTCTTCACTTGGAAGGACCAGGAAAAAATGGAGGGATACGTTTTTCTGATTTTTACCAAAATGCTGTTTTTAAGTTGGAAAAAAATGAGAATAAGTGCTTTCCCCCTCAGAGTGCTGAATTCTGGGCTCAGTCTTGCCCTGGGCAAGTCACAAGACCTCCAGACTCAGCCTCAGAGGCCCCTGCTAGAGCTTGACAGAGCTGTAGGAAAGACGAGGCCGGAGGCACCTGCGCCCAGTAGTGGCTGCTCTTGTTCCAGAAGCTCTCGAAGACAAGTTTTGGGTCCACAGCCCAAATCGTTCCCCAGCCGCCTCCTGATATGCACTGACGGCACCCCCGCCAGTCACCTAGCACTGGTCCTTCAGAATCCCCAGGGAGCCGTAGGGGAGCCTGACTGGTTTGACGCTAGCCAAGCATTCCACGGGCCCCACCCACTGGAGCAGGGAGATGTCCATGCCCAGAGTGGCAGTGACACAGATGGAGTGGACATGGACCTGGCCCACACTCAACAGCCTCTGTTCCCCACAGAGGTGCGCGGCCCCAGCCTGGATCCAGTAGGCTGTGTCTGTCCTAGGGAGGGGTAGCCGTGGGCTTCTCAGAAGGGTCTGGTGGGGACAGCTGCCTTCCATCCTCCCTGGGGCCCCAGATGGGACTCCCTGGGAAATGCAGTAGGCAGCTATCAGCACACACCGGGGGCTGATAAGGGCCCCCCACAGATGTGCATCCAGGAGGCCCAGCAGAAGCTGTAGACCTTCAGGTTGACCTGCCATGGCCACCTCCCCTGGGGGGCACTGTGGCCACCCATGATGCCCTCTGGCTGGCTCCTGGGGACAAGTTCTGGGGAGACAGGAGAGGAGGTCAGGGACCCGGCCTCCGACACCCAGTGCTCAGCCACCCAACTGGTCCGAACCCTAGGGTCAGAGCAGGAGGGAGCCTCTGGGGAAAGGAGGGGCTTGCTGGGGTCAGGACCCACCTGGGCTCCCAGCAGTGGGAGTTCCCTAAGAAGAAGAGCGTCAGGAGTGGCAGGCCCAGCATCTTCGGGACAGAGTGGGTGGGAGAGGTCAGGCCCTGCGGGAGGATAGAGGTGGGAGCCGGGTGTGCTCTGCAGCGAACGATGGCTCTTCTGGGACTCTCAGAGCCCCTTTCTTTATCCTTCAGCCACAGGAAGTGGGCAGGGGGCTTGGTCAATCCTCCACCGAGGGGGGATAGGTGGAGGCCGGCAGAGGGTGGTGATCCAAGCAGTGGTTGCCAAGTCCAGTTGCGGGCCTGCCCAGCCTTCCCCAAAGCAAGGCACAGCCAGATCTCCAGCATCGCCAGCGGGGGCAGAGTCACCAGGAGGCTGGAATGGGGAGGGGGTCGACTCAACTCGCCTCTGTATGTGGCCAGGGAAGATTGTTCTCTTTCTCTCATAGAGTCACCCCAGCCTATCCAGCCTGTGGGACATCACTCTAGGTCCAGGGCTGGAGGGGCCCTGTGCTGTGTAATGGAACCAGCCCCTCCCTGAGAGTTGGTTGAGCTTTCTCCTGGCTGGAGCTCCCAGGCCCCACAAGCCCTGCTGCTCAGGCCCTTTCCTCATCTTCCTCATTGCCCCCAACAGTGACTTGGCGGAGCAACCTGCTCAGGGCTTCAAGCTCAGAGTGGCCTCTAGGGTGGCTGGTGACACCAATGGGATGGTGGTTCTGCATGGCTCAGGGCCAGCCATGATGGGGAGTCTGGGGGAGAGAACTGGGGAGACAGTCCCCGGGGCTGGGGTCACCTCCAGCAGGGGAGTGGAGGCTATTTTGTCCAAGACGCTTGGGCAGATATACAGAGTGCACAGGAGTGGACAGGAGGAGCTCAGAGGACCCCAGAAGTGGGCTCGAGAGGAGCCTGTGTCCTTAGCTCTTGGTGAGCCTCAAGATGGGCAGGACGGAATGTGGATGGGCGGGTGGCAGGGGACTGCTGGAACTTAGGAATGGAGAACCACCCAAGCCTGTGCTTGGCATGGCCCAGCCTCACAGTCCATCAGAGAAGGTTTTGCTTCCTGGCACCTGGGAAGAACAGATGAAGAATGAGGTGGGGATGCAGTGAGGGGTCCTGGAGGGAGAGAGCACAGGTGTCCCAGCCTCAATGGGACAGGAGACGGAGACAGCAGGACTGCACCTTTTGTGCTTGCCTCTGCCTGCAGCCGCATCTGGGACAGTCACTGCAGCATCAGGAGTGACACCAGGACACGAATGAAGACCAGTGACTTGAGAGAAACACTCTGCACCCTACCTTCCATGCCTTCACGTCCAGGGAGAGTCCTTGCTGCAGGGATTAAGCAGCAGGGCCCAGGATAGGACACCCGGTTGCTCTGATATGATCAGGACCAGATGGCCATGGAAGCATTCAGTGATAGGATCAGAGGACAAGCCGGGGTCTTTGAGAGCAGGAGTCACACCAAAAGTAAGACGGGGTCAGAGGCTCAGGCAAGTGATAAAGGATGAGTCCAGGCCTGTGGCCGGGATGCCCAAATTCAGGGACACCGTTAGGTAGAGGATGTGGCTGCCCAGGGGTGCTGTTGCACATTCTGGATTGGGCAACACTGGGCAGAGGGTTCTAGCTCAGGGGCGCCAGCATCTCAGCGCGGCATACAGGAGGTCACTGGGAACTGGGGCGGAGGGTCGATGAGTGCCTTCCTTCCCTGTATGCAAGGGGAACCACATTAAAATAAACACCGCTTTCCTGCTCAAGGCTCTATGCATTTGCAAGACCTAAAAGTCTTCCCTCCCACCTGTTTCTAAAAGTCTTCCCTCCCACCTGTTTCTCTGGGTTCTGGGGTAGGACTCTTCCTTGTGACTAATTCTGCTTAGCAACACGGGATGTCTGCTGACACCCCCTCCCATGCTGGTGCCCCCCACACCAGGCACCCCGCTGCTCCTGCCAGGCCCCCTTCCTTACCAGAACCACAGCGCGTCCTGAGCTGGGAGGTGGGTTCTGGGGCATTTTGATGGAACCATCAATAAGTAGTTATTTTATTGGTATGACTTGAAAAACCAAAAAACTTTATCTTCCTCCAATGTGAAAGAAGTTTTTTATTATGAAAATGATGTAAAAGACCCATGCTACAAAAAAAAAAATTAAAAAGTAGAAATCCCCCATGATCCACTCCCCACCGGCCACCACCCAGGGTCACCTGCCCTGCACATGCACATGCTTACGTCACTCTCCACAACCCACCTGTGAGGAAATATGTCACGTTTAATGGTGCCCCACATTCAGTTGCATGGATTGGGTGGGGGTAACTTGCTCAATCAGTTCTCTAGGGACAGACATTCCGGTGGCTCCCAATTCTGCACTGGATAGATAAGGGCGGTATAAACACTCCTGCGTGGACAGTGCTTACATGTTTGTCCTCGTAATTATCACCATCAGGTATGTCTGCAGCCAAAATGACATTCAGCTGGGACCACAGAGCCACTGTGACCCACCTACTCTCCCATTTGTCTACTCACCAGGCCATTTACCACCCGTTCATCTGCCTCCCTCCACCCATCCACCCATTACCCCTCCAACTCTCCCTTTCTCCTTCCATCTCTCCCCACCCATTATCAGACTTATTCATGCACTTTTTCAATCCACCCAGATTTTTACTCATCCACCATTTCACTCCACCACTCATTAATTCACTTCAATGAAGCAGAGACACAACACTCAAGGTGCTTCCCCCCTGAGTTATTGGCGGGGGAGTGTGGTGAGGAGCCCCTGTCAGGGCCCCCCCGTGTGCTCGGGGGGCTCCTAGCTTCTAGACAGGCAGCACCTGCAGGGGCACAGACCCTCCTGTCTGGTCCCTTGGCCACCACAGGCTGGGACAGGAGAGACTTGGGCTCTTGAGACAGCCAGGAAAGTCCTCCCCCCCATGCATGGCTTGGCCTGTCCCTAGTGGGGAAGGGTCCCTGGCACCTGAGATCATGCCCCTCCCAGCAAGGTTGCTCGCGGCAGGGTGTGGAGGAGGCTTGGAGATCCCTGCACACCCTTGCACGTCACAGGAGCCAATGCATTGGACTTTCCTTTCTTTGGGTCTCCCTATTCCTGTGGCTTCTGAGACTGGGGACTTCCTGCCACGGTGACCACCCTCCCACCTCCGCCCCAGCCGCTTCTCTTACTCCAGCCTGAGGCGCCTCATTCCCCACTCATGCTGCCACTCTGGCTGTCATCAGGATCCCATCCTTGTTCCCTCTTGTTCCGCTTCTCCTAATTTATTGTTGTCGAGTGGTTTTATGTAGTTAGTGCTTGTTACACTTTCCGAGGAGGGAAAACGGGGTTTGGGGAGTTTGACTGCAGGACACAGGATTCTTTGGGGATGAGGAAGGCATCCTGGCGTTTGGGCCCCTGCTGTGAAATCCTCCTTTGTGCCCCCCACCTGCCTCCACTGCCCTGCGTGCCTGCCTGGCCTTCCTGCTGGAGAGAAGATGCTCCCAGGGCCTCACCCGGGCCCTCCCAGCTGACACCGCCCAGTCAGGCTCTGCCATTGTGATGCCTCCTGGAGACCAGCCTGTGCCCTTGCTGGCTTGCTCCCCACAGGCTCCACGCATACCGCAGCCAGGCTGCTTAGCCTGGGGGCTTGGTTCTCCGTGATCCTGCTGTGGCCTAAACATAGCAAAAGTTTGGTTCACTGGGCACCGTCAGGCTTCCCACCCTCAGCACCCTGAATGCCGGGTCCAGGACAGCCAGGTAAGGCTGGTCTGGCAGTGCAGCAGAGCCAACCTAGAGCCTCAAGGTGGACAGCACAGTGAACCAGGCTGAGGAGGCTCAGCTGAGGGCTGGCCAGGCTTCCTGGGCAGTGATTGTGGTCTGTGGGTATGTGAGGAAAGCAGGAGCCTCAGGCCTGAGTGAGTTCCAGGCCAGAGTGGCCAGAGGGTGTCCTGAGCAGAGCAGTTGAGTGTCACTTGGCCAGCGTGGGTTACACTTTCCCCTTTTATGCAGCGCCTGTTTGGAGTCAGGTGTGTGGTCAACCTAAATTGGGCATTTTCATGCGAGGAAGGCTGCAGACATGGCCACCCCTGTCTTCACCAGAGGGCTTGCAGGGTGGATAACTGAAGGGGAAGTGGTGAGGCACTATGGTGAGCGGCGCAGTGCCCCCCCAGAGAGATATGCCCCAGCCCTAACCCACACCTGTGCCTTTATTTGGGATTAGGGTCTTTGCAGAGGTGATCAAGTTACAGATGCAGAGACGAGCTCGTGCTCTTTTAGGTGGGTTCTGACTCCAAACTCAGGCATCCTTCCAAGAGAGGGGAGAAGGAGCAGGGAGGCGAAGACGGAGACGAGGACTGGGGTGAAACTGCCACAAGTCAAGGGACACCATGGACCTTCAGCAGCACCAGGCACTCGGGAGAGGCAGGGTCCGGTCTCCCTCAGAGGCTGCAGAAGGAGCCAGCCTTGCTGACACCTTGATTTTGGATTGTGGACACCAGGACTGTGGGAATAAACTTCCGCCCCAAGTTTCTGGCACTTTGTGATGGCCACCTGAGACAGTGACATGGGTGATGAGAAGCAGGGCACAGAGACATCAGCAACACTTGGACTTAAATCAAGATTGCTGTCAAGGGGCGCATTCACCCCAGGAACAGATTTTCTAGTTGAAATGGACACTGGTGGCTCGGCGTCTGTAGCTCAAGCGGCTAAGGCGCCAGCCACATACACCAGAGCTGGTGGGTTCGAATCCAGCCCAGGCCCACCAAACAACGACAGCTACAACCAAAAAAAAAATAGCTGGGCATTGTGGTGGGTTCCTGTAGTCCCAGCTACTCAGGAGGCTGAAGCAAGAGAATCGCTTAAGCCCAGGAGTTGGAACTTGCTGTGAGCTACGGTGCCACAGCACTCTACCTAGGGTGACAGCTTGAGGCTCTGTCTCAAAAAAGAAAGAAAGAAAAAAGAAATGGACACTGGGATTTGGCAGGAATAGAGGGCAGTGGGGAGGGGGGGCTTACGTGTAGCTGCCCCCGGGCATGTCTCCTGCGGGGACCTAGACACAGATGCACGTGTTTCTGCCTGTACAGCCCAGGCATCCCAGCTGCATGCCAGCCACCCAAGCTGGGATAGGCAATGCCTCCCGGAACCCAGGGACACAGCAGCGAAGGGCAGGGGGCTGTTCCCAGGACACATCACAGGGGAGAGGCTCCTACACCCTCTCCGGAGATGGAGCACAGATAGAGGGGACCCAGAAATGCCCACCAAGGGGACGTGTTCCCAAGGAGAGCCCCTCAAGACCACAGAACTGCTTGGGACACGGAGGCGAACTCACAGAGAACAAACTCAGGCAAGCAACGGAAGCGCGAAGACTCGGTTTCAGATCCTCACAGGGGAAAATGTTTGCTGTAAACATTATGCTCAGTGAAATAATCCAGACATAAAAGGCCACGTATCACATGATTGTGTTTATATGACATGTCCGGGACAGGCGCATCGTGACGACAGAAAGGAGATGGGTGTTGTCGGGGGCCCATGGGCCCCAGATGTTCTTTGAAGATGATAAAAATGTCCTAAAACCAGGTGGTAGTGCTTGTCTCACAGCCTTGTGGACGTGCTGAGACCCAGGGTGAGTCTTATGGGATGTGAATTTATCTCCTTTTGTTTGTTTTTGCAGGTTTTGGCCAGGGCTGGGTTTGAACCCGCCACCTCCGGCATATGGGCCCGGCGCCCTACTCCTTTGAGCCACAGGCACCACCCCTCATTTTTAAATGATTTGGTACTTGTGGGGGCTAAGTGGTTGGAGGTAGGGCAGTCATGGTAAAACTCTTCCAAATTTTCCTTCCGTACCTGTGAAAGTCTGCCTGGTGAAACACAGATGGCTGGGTGAGAATGCACATCAGTGTTTATAGGCCCTCCGGAGTGGCCCATCATCCCCAGGGAACAGGGCTCAGGCAGAAACCAGGCTCAGTCTTTTTTTTTTTTTTTAACACCAGAAAAGCAAAGTCAAAAGACTCAATTTAAGCAGAAAGGAATTTAAGAGAAATAATTAGGCTTTTAAAAAAGAAAAACCATTGGAAAATTGGAATAGGTTGAAATCTGGCCCCCAGCATCCACGCTAGGGTCAGGGCGGCGTGGACGCGTTTGTGAGAGTGAGACATAATTAGTCACAATTTCTAGTGGGTGACCAGGTACTGTGGCTCACGCCTATAATCCCAACTCTGGGACGCCAAGGTGGGAGGATCACTTGAGTTCAGGAGTTTGAGAGCAGCCTACATAGGAGTGAGATCCCATCTCTACTAAAAATAGAAATAAATTACCTAAGTGTGGTGGTGGACGCCTGTCGTCCCAGCTACTCACGAGGCTCAGGCAGGAGAATCCTTTGAGCCCAGGAGTTTGAGGTTGCTGTGAGCTATGACGCCATGGCACTCAGGCCTGGGCAACAGAGTGAGACTCTGTCTCAAAAAAAAAAAAAAAAAAAAAAAAATTCTGGTGGGCAAAGCTCCCTTTTTTGTTCTTTCTCTGACTGTCTTGGACACAGCTGATCCTCCACCTTCAGCAAGAGTGGGATTAGTGCTGTGCTTTCAACATAAATCTGAGAGAATTGCTGTATTGACTTCACCTCTGCAGCTGATGTGAAAGAAAAAGTAGACCAAGAATCTGCGGTGTCTTCTGACCCATGAGACGCTTCTGTCTGGATGATACTCGTGCTAGTGTGGTTAATTTTAGAGGAGCAATGGGGACAGTCAGTAGGTTAATTTTCTTTCTTTCTTTCTTTTTTTTTTTTTTTTCCTTTTTTTTGCAGTTTTTGGCCAGGGCTGGGTTTGAACCCGCCACCTCCGGCATATGGGGCCGGTGTCCTACTCCTTTGAGCCCCAGGTACCGCCATTTTCATTTTTTTCAGTAGGTTAATTTTCACAACTTAGTGGATAAACTTGATTTCCGGTGACAAAGACTGCTTATAACTTTAAGTGAACAAGAGAAATTTTTTTCAACAGACATTTTCAACAGATGCCTGTGGCTTTTTTGTTGTTGTTGTTGAGACAGTCTCACTTTGTCACCCTGAGTAGAGTGCTGTGTTATTATTATAGCTCACAGGAACTTCAAACCCTTGGGCCCAAATGATCCTAGTGCCTCCATTTTTCCATTTTTAGTAGAGATGGGGGGCGTCTCGCTCTTGCTCAGACTGGTCTCCAACTCAAGAGCTCAGGCAATCCACCCATGTTGGCCTCCCAAAGTGCTAGGATTACAGGCGTGAGCCACCGTACCTGAGGTTTTCTTCATTTTAAAATGAGAAGCTAGGCTCAGCGCCTGTGGCTCAAGCGGCTAAGGCACCAGCCATGTACACCTGAGATGGCGGGTTCGAATCCAGCCCGGGCCCGCCAAACAACAATGATGGCTGCAACCAAAAACTGGCCAGGCATTATGGCGGGTGCCTATAGTCCCAACTACTTGGGAGGCAGAGGCAGGAGACTCGTTTTAGCCCAGGAACTGGAGGTTGCTTTGAGCTGTGAAGCCACAGCACTCTAAACAGGGTGACAGCTTGAGACTCTGTCTCAAAAAAATAAAACAAAGGCTCGGCACTTGTGGCTCAACAGGTGGGTTCAAATCCAGCCCGGGCCCACCAAGCAACGATGTCGGCTGCAACTAAAAAAAAAAAAAAAAAAAAAATGGCCCAGGTATGGTGGGCACCTGTAGTCCCAGCTACTTGGGAGGCGGAGGCAAGAGACTCGCTTGAGCCCAGGAATTGGTGGTTGCTGTGAGCTGTGATGCCACGGCACTCTATCCAGGGTGACAGCTCGAGGCTCTGTCTCAAAAATAAATAAATAAATAAATAAAATAAAATAGGCTCGGCACCTGTGGCTCAACGGGCTAAGGCGCCAGCCACGTACACCTGAGCTCACGGGTTCGAATCCAGCCTGGACCCACCAAACAACAATGGTGGCTGCAACCAAAAAATGGCTGGGTGTTGTGACGGGCGCCTGTAGTCCCAGCTACTTGGGAGGCAGAGGCAGGAGACTCGTTTGAGCCCAGGAATTGGAGGTGGCTGTGAGCTGTGATGCCACGGCACTCTACCCAGGGTGACAGCTTGAGGCTCTATCTCAAAAAAAAAAATTAATTAATTAATTAATTAATTTAATTAAATGAGGAGCTAACGAGCAAGCACAGTCGAGTAGGCAGTGCCGAGACACCAAGCAGGGCCCAGTCTAGCACTCAGAATCCTCAAAGTTCTCCTGTCAACGAAGTAGTAATGTTTTACTCAAAGACTTCCTTGTCTTGCAACCTAAGGTTAATTCTCTTTCTAATCGAGGTGAGACAGTTCATTGATAACTTTTTACTTCCATAAACCTGTCGTAAAATCTTTAAAAATTGACTTGTCATCCTTTACTAAAAAAATTTCAACAGTCTTGATTGCAATTGCTGGGAATTCCATGTTGAGCCTTACAATCCACGATGCATTTTTATCAGCTTTACATCCTGCAGTCATCTGAATAATTTCCTCTGTAAAATCTTGCATAGGCTTTGTTAAACTGCTTTCTAACTTTCTACCTGTTATTGAGAAAGCTGTCGTATTTATTACTTTTCCAGCATACAGAAGCACTCCTTATTTTTGCTGGGTGCAAAACTGCCCTGCTGTGCTCATGTCCGTGGATGATCTTGGAGAGTCTATGAAGATCAAGTTACACACTTGGTTCGTTGCCCTCCACTTTTGTGTGGCCACCTGTGCTGGCCGTGCTGGGTAGCAGCAGCAAAGGTAGCCATCCCGCCTGGCCCAACTCAGAGGAGGGGCTTCTAAAATTTCACTACTTCACCATTAAGCAGGATATTCGCTGTGGGCTTTGGTGAGATCCCACAAATTTGTTAAGAAAGTTATCACAACGGGGGGTTGAATTTATCAGCCAAAAGAATCAAATGCTTATCTATTATCACAGGGCCATTCACTCTACTGTTAGTGTCGTAAATTACAGAAATAGATTTTTTTAGTATTGAACCATCCTGGTTAATCTTTTAAAACTGTAGGATATGGACAAACAAATAAATCATCCTAGTTTAGAACTTACTAGGTTTTACTGTAATTTTCTAAATCATTGTTAGAGTCAGCTTATTAATATTTTAGTGTGTGTTTTTTTTGTTTTTTGTTTTTTTTTTTGAGACAGAGACTCAAGCTGTCGCCCTGGGTAGAGGGTCGTGGCATCACAGCTCACAGCCCAACTCCTGGGCTCAAGCGATTCTCCTGCCTCCCCCTCCCAAGTAGCTGGGACTACAGGTGCCCACCACAACACCTGGCTATTTTTTGGTTGCAGCCGTCATTGTCGTTTGGCGGCCTGGGCTGCATTCAAACCTGCCAGCTCAGGTGTTTGTGGCTGGTGCCTTAGCCACTTGAGCCACAGGCGCCGAGCCCTAGTGTGGATTTTTGAATCAATGTTCATAAGTTAATTTGGCCTGAACATTTCCTTTATTTTGTTTGCCTAGTTTTGTTCTCCAGGTCAAACTCATCAAACTAGCCAGGAGGTTTCCCTCTTCTTCTTTTCTCTAGAAGAGCTCGTTTGAAATGGGAATTATCTGTTCCTTGAAGATGTGGTATAATTCTCCCCTAAGTCCCTGTATTTTAATTTGCATGTTACTTCCAGGTAGATTTTCTTTTCTTTTTTTTTTTTTACTTTCAGGTAGATTTTCAACCACCTGGTGCAGTTCTTTAACAAGTTCACATCTGGGTGGGTTTCCTTTTTCTTCTTGGGTCATGTTTTCTGCGTTCCTATAAACTGTCCGTTTCATCTGATGACCAATCTGGCGTATACTGCTGTCAATAACGATCCTTATGATTTAAATCTGCCCCTGCTTGTGTTCATGACTCTTTTATTACGAATGTTATTTGTGAACCTCCTAGCCTGCTTCATCAATCTTGCCAGAGTTTTGTCTGTTTTATTAGATTCCAGGAACCAGCTTCTGGTTTGCACCTCCATCATTTCTTTGTTATCGATTTCATAGGTTCTTTAATTGCTTTTTAATTACCTTTCATTTTACTTTATTCCTTTAATTACATCACTTTTTATATTATTCCTTGGGTTTCCTCTGATGTTATTTTTCTCAATTCTAGACTTAAATATCAAGTGTGTTATTTCCTCTTTTCCTCTGTTTCTGCCAAACCAGGACCAGTCAGCTCCCTCCCCAGAAAAGGCTCTGCCCATGTCCCCACAGGGACCCCTGCCAGCCATTCTGAGTACCTTCCGATTTCCATCATGATATTTCTTTGACCCAAGAATATTCGTTTGAGGTGTATTTATAAATTTCCAAATGCAGAAGGGTTTGTGCCCATACTTTGAGGTAACTGTAAGCAAGTTAAAAGTAATAACCTAGCCTGTTCTTGTTCTCAAATGTAAGGTAGCTGAGCATGAACTCTGATGGCAGAAAATCAGGCTCAAAATCGGTAAATGAGAGGTGGCACCTGTGGCTCAAAGGGCGAAAGCCCCATATGCCAGAGGTGGCAAGTTCAAACCCAGCCCTGGCAAAAACTGCAAAAAAAAAAAAAAATCTGTAAATGAGGGTGTTAATGAAGATGGTGGAATCATATACTTCACAGCAATAACTAAAAATGAATTTGCTCATTAGTAAATTGAGACAATCATGGATTTTTTAAAACTATTCCCCATTGCTTAATATTTAGCTATGTATCATGTGTTCCCACTCCCATCTATAGAAGTCGCTCGTGAGGGCTGGGCACGGTGGCTGTAATCCTAGCACTCTGGGAGGCTGAGGCAGGTGGATTTCCTGAGCTCATGAGTTTGAGACCAGCCTGAGCAAGAGCGAGACTCCATCTCAAAAATTAACCAGGGGTTGTGGCGGGCGCCTGTAGTCCCAGCTTCTTGGGAGGTTGAGCCAGGAGGATCGTTTGAGCCCAAGAGTTTGAGGTTGCTGTGAGCTACGATGGTGCCACAGCACCCTACCAATGATGACAAAGTGAGACTCTGTCTCAAAAAAAAGAAAAAAAGTCATATGTGCTTGTACATTTCCTCCCTATTACAAGTATTTGCAGGGTTCCATTACATGTTGCTGAATGGCTAGACATGCTCACACTCACACTGGCACACACACACTCACATCCACTGTCACCCACACACTCATACATTCACACACTCACACACATCCACTGTCACCCACACACTAACACACATCCACTCACACCCACTGTCACACACACACACTCACATACATTCACACACTCACACACATCCACTCACACCCACTGTCGCACACACACGCTCACATACATTCACACACACATCCACTCACACACACTGTCGCACACACACGCTCACATACATTCACACACACTCACATCCACTGTCACCCACACACTCACATACATTCACACACTCACACACATCCACTCACACCCACTGTCACACACACACACTCAAATACATTCACACACACTCACATCCACTGTCACCCACACACTAACACACATCCACTCACACCCACTGTCACACACACACGCTCACATACATTCACACACTCGTTCACACTCACACACTCACACTCACACAAACACATCCACTGTCACACACTCCCTCACACTCTCACACACACATCCACTCACACCCAACATCCACTGTCACACACACTCACATACATTCACACACTCACACACATCCACTCACACCCACTGTCACACACACACGCTCACATACATTCACACACTCGCTCACACTCACACACTCACACTCACACAAACACATCCACTGTCACACACTCCCTCACACTCTCACACACACATCCACTCACATCCACTGTCACACACACATGCTCACATACATTCACACACTTGCTCACACTCACACACACTCACATCCACTGTCACCCACACACTCACATACATTCACACACTCACACACATCCACTCACACCCACTGTCACACACACACACTCACATACATTCACACACTCCCTCACACTCTCACACACACATCCACTCACACACACTCACATACATTCACACTCACTCACACTCACACATGTACACTCTCAGACTCTCACAAACACACTCACATACACTCACCTACTCACGTTCACACACTCACATATACTCACACACATTCATGCTCACACATTCGCTCGCACTCACTCTCACACATTCACTTGCACACTCACACGCTCTCACAGACACACATGCTCACTCTCACACATCACTCACTCTTAACACTTGGCATAGTCATGCACACTCACAACTCTCATACATGCCCACACACTGTCTTGCACTCACATAGCCACACGCATTCATATCACATACAGTCTCACACTCGCACACTCACCTTTATGCATATTCACAACTCACACACACTCCGTTGCAGACTTACACACACTTGCACTCACACAGAGGTTGACACTCAAAGGCTGTCGGCACAGAGAGAACAGGACTGGGGCTGGCACCGCGGCACAGACACGCATCGCCTCTGACTCGTCTTGTCCCTGGGCACAAGGAGCCTGGGTGCAGGGATGTTGTGGTGGGGAGGGTGGCCTCCACAGGGCAGGGCTCTGCCTGGAACGTAGTGACGACCAAGAACAGGGACAGAGGTCCTCAGTGGACCTGCATTCTATACAAGAAGGAGAGGGAGGACAAAGCAAGGGCGATTTGTATTTCACTGTCAGTGTGACCGCTCTTGTCCCTGTGGTAAGGCCTGGGGACAACCATCACACAGCAGGTGACAAAGACATCCACAAGCTGTCCCAGTCCCAGCCTCGGGACCTCGGGTCCCCGAAGCATTCTTCGGTGATGTGTGGGGGCCCTGGTGGACTCTCGCGCACTGTGGGCCACCACAGCACCCGACCCCCATACGTTACCACAGAATACCCACCCAGGTTCAATCCCAGTGACAATGTTGTGAAAGGGACCCGTGGGTAACAGGCTGCTCTGCCATTGCCCCACCTGCAACTCCGACGCGAGGGTCCTGACCTCAGGTGTGACCCTCCTGAGAAGCCAGGCATCCTCACCATGGCCCTGGGACTCACCCCTCATCAGCCCCCTGGACCGTTACTGGGACATGAGGAGCCCCCACCTCTATTAGGGAGCCCCTGTGTCCAGACCTGGCTGTTTGGACCACAGGGATTTGGTCGGGGGAGGGGGCATGAGAAGCTTTAGGGAAGAACCAGGTCCCTCCCTGCTTCACTCATGAGTGGGAAGCTGCTCCAAGGTGCCCCTTGCAGCTCCAGCCGGCGAGTGTAGATATGCTGTCTGGGCACCCGGGGTCTTCTGGGCCTGGTGCACCATCCTGCCCCACAGCTTCACGCTGGTCCCACCTGGGGACCAAGCACCTCTGCTCTCTGCAACACTGTCCAGGTATGTTGGGACCCAGCATAGCATGAGGCACAGACTTCACAGTCCCCAGGGTCCCAGCTTTGCTGGTTACTGGCTGCTCAAGTCGAGTGCATCAGATCACCCTTCGGTGCCTCGGCTTCCCCTCTGTAAAGTAAAGACAGTAATGGCCTCCACTTCCTATGGAATAAATCACAATTTGGGGAGGGCTCAGGTGGCATAGCATAAAAAGAAGTGAAAAAGATGTTCAGACAGTACTAGTGTGCAAACGACCATGGTTGCTTTATTCACAATAGCCCAGAAATGGAAACAAACCAGTGTCCATCAGCAGGTGGATGGACAGGCTGAGGGTGCCAGGTCCGTACAGTGGGACATCGCTCAGCTGTGCAAAGCAATGACATTCTGATACACACCTTGATGTGGATTGAACACATCGGTTAAGTGAAAGAAGCCAGACACAAAGGGACAAATATCATGGTTCCACTTTTATGAGTTACCTGGAATTTGCAGATTCATGAGACAAAAACTAGATTGGTCGTTGCCAGGGGCTGCGGGGGGCAGTGTGGGAAATGGCTGCTTGGGGTACAAGGTTTCTTTGTGGGATGATGGAAATGCCCTGGAACTAGGTAGAGGCAGCAGGTGCAGAGAATTGTGCTAAACGCCGATGTTCTTCACTCCGTAGTGGCCAATCTCACGCTATGCAAATCTCACCTCAACATTTAAGATAGTCCTTGGCATGTGAAATTATTGCCTAAGTAAATCCTGCCATGGGGTTCAATAAAGGCATTTTTGTTTAAATTCTTACTGAACGTGCATGGCTTAGGATGGATTTGCATTTTCGTCAGCCTGTGTTCTGCTATTGCACCTTGGTCTGTGTCCTCACGAGGAAGCCCAGTGCTCTGAGCCCCGCCATGGGGTGCTCCTGCTTAGTCACCCCAGGGCTGGGGACACCCCTGGCCATCCTCAGGCAACTCAGACTCCCGCAGGGCTGGGGCACACTCCAGAAACACACCCTGCATCTCCAGCTGGCTGTGCACAGAGGTGGGGACGTGCCAGCATTTGAGACTGATAAAGCCCCCAAGGTGGTTTAGAGGTGACCTCGTGGCTTTTCTTGTTTGGCACCCACCCCAGGCCAATCCTATACCCGCAGGTGGGCACCTTCCTTCCCATTGCACCAAGGGACAACCTCTCTCTCCTTGGAGAACCCATTCAGGCACCTCCTCCTTGGAGTATTTACCCTGACACCTCCAGGGCCATGTCCTCTTTTATGTCACCAATGTCCCTGGAACCTATTTCTTTAATGCCACTTATATGCCACACTGTTACCACCCTGCCTCCCGGTGTGCCATCCTACTCTCCGAGCTCACTGTGCAGATTGAGAAGTGGCATCTAGCTCCCACAGGCAGTCAAGCTTCACACAAAGGCTTCTAAAGACACCTCCCAGGGCTGGGCTGGGAGCGGGTGGTCAGAGGTTCTGTGGCCCACTCGTGACCCCCTAAGCCAGCCTGCCCCGCCTATGTCCTGTCCCAGGTCCCCTGGTCCTATGTGGGCCCCCTACGGTGCCCCAGCTGGTCATCTGGCTCTTCATTCTGGGGACGGGAGCAAGGGAGACCAGTGGACATGTTCAGACAGTGTACAGAGCCTCCAGCTTCAGCAGGGCAATGTCCACCCCCCAACCCCGCCTCCAGCAGCCTGCTGCTAAACTGGGGCTGTGGGATGATCTGAGCCACCTTCCTTGGTTGGTTGTGGTCACAGAGATTCTGGACCTGCATTTTTGTGGCTCCCGTGGGCCTCTGGGGGGAAAAGGACCAGGTACTTCTCAGGGAGGCTGGTGAGCAGAGTCCCGGCCCTACAGTACCCAGACCCCTTCTAGGACTCAGAGCTGGGTGTCCTCCCACGGCTCGAGGCAGCCTGGCACCAGTCTCCAGACCCAGCCCACCTTGCCACCTGCTCACTCTCCCCGTCTCCCACTCACCGTGCTGCCCAGTGGGCGGCAGGTGAATGCGGGAGCCCCAGCACTGGCCAGGGTCTATGTTGAAGGTCCTCAGGCTGATCTGCCGGGGCCACTTCCTGATAGGGGCATGATGCCTGGCACAGTCCCCTAGCTCAGTTCCTGGGCCAGGGTCTGGGGAAGCAGAGCAAGGCGCCACACACTGAGTCAGATGGGTTCCAGGACAGCGGGAGCACTGGAGGAGGCGAGGACACACCTGGGAACAGAGCATGGAGCCCCCAGGAAAGGAAGGGTCACACACCGCAGCCACAGCTTCGTCAGGGGAGAGAGCAGGGTCAGGTGCCCAGGAGCTGGCCGGGCCTAGGGAGCAGGGCAAAGGGGCTGGCAGGGCCTCATGGGAGCAGGGACAGGGGTGGGGGGCCCTGGAGGCGGGACAGGGTCTAGTCCGTCTGTCAACGTCTTCCTGAGGACACATGTCAGGTCCATGAGGACTCACCCACTTGCCCCAGTGTTTCCACCATGGAGGCATTTACAGTAAATAGGGGTGATAATGCAGTGAGGACAGGAGACCACGAGGCACCCGGGCTGGCCAGGCTGCTGACATGCTCCAGAGGGCTGCCCCAAGGACCTGAATCCAAGGGACTAGAGACCTGATGAGAAAGGGCTGACCCCGCTTCTTCAGCCGGGGCCCCGGGCCCACAGCCTCTCCCTAGAGGAGGGGGTCTGTACATGGACCTGACATAGCCCCCAGCTCCCCAGTTACCCAGGAGAGCCGGAGCCTGGCTGAGCTGCCCAGGAGGCCAAGGAAACAGAGGGATGTGAGGCCAGGGCACATCTGCAGGAGCAGTCAGGCAGCACCCGGAGTGGAGGGAGGCTGCGTGAACCACCCTGTTCCCGCCTCTTCCCAAGGCATGGGGCACCCTGGGCCTGGGGCAGGGGCTTCTTCCTCAGTCAGCTCAAGAGGCCATGTGCTGGGGCATGAGAAGATCACCATGGTCCCAGGGGGTCCCTGGCCCGGGAACAGAGCCCTGCTTGCCACTGAACCTGGGAGGTGAGGCACCAGATACCCCCCAACCTCACTTCCCTGAACCACCTGTGTGTACTGTCCCTGCTGCCACCAGGCACCCCCGCCCAGCCAGTGATCCCTGATCCCAGGCCTCCATGGGTCCCCAACGCCCCACACAGCCAGTCCCTTCCTGTTGGCTAAGCCAAGTACATGACTGCACCCAGCCGGGAAGTGACTGCCTGGAGGAAGAGGCTCCACCCTGCCAAGACCGCGGGGCATGCCCCACTCTGGCTCTTTGCACAGGACGTCTGGGCCTTGTGAGGGCCCTGTGTCCAGGCAGCTTCTCCAGGAACTTGAGTTGTGTTTGCACTTGGGAAAGACTTGGGAAATGAGGCTGGAGTGCAGTGATATCAGCCCGGCTCACAGCAACCTCAGACTCAAGCGATCCTCCTGACTCAGCCTCTCGAGCAGCTGGAACTACAGGCACCCCCCACAACACCCATTTTTATTTTTTTTTTAATGTCTATTTGGGGTATTTTAACATCTTTATTGAGATTGAGTTCACATAGTATGCCATTCACCCACTTACAACACACAATTCCATAGATTCTAGTACATTCACAGATGCACGCAACCATCACCATGGTCAACTTTACAGCATTTTCATCACCCCTAAAAGATACCCACCCCACACTCTGTGACTGTCTCCTCCCATCTTCATCACTCTGTCCCCACTGCCTACCCCCGGCAACCACTAATCCTCTTCTTATCTCGACCGGTTTCCCTATTCTAGACATTTCACTGGATGCAAGATCCTTTGTGCCACTCTCACTCACCCAGCCGATGGCAGGAGTGCTGTGGGCACTTTCCTTACATGTTCCTCTCCCACCCGGGAACCCAGCTCACCTCCCCCTGACTCCCCAGTGTCCTCAGACAAAGACTGCAGACATCTCCACCCTGGCCTGGGAGGAGACCTGGGCCCAGAGGGCGTGGGGTGGCCTGGTCAGCTGGGTGGCTTATAAAGTACAAGAATTCATTTCTGATGGCTCTGGAGCTTGGAGGTCCAAGATCAAGATGCCAGTACAGTCAGGTTTACAGGCAGCGCCTTCTCACGCTCTCCTCACACGTTGGAAAGGACCTGCGAGCTTTCTGCTTTCCGCGGCCTCTCTGAGGCCCCCTTTATGAGGTCACCAATCTCCTAATTACCTCCTGAGAGGACCACCTTTGGTGATGCCATCACAGGGGTGTTAGGGCTTCAACCTATGAATTTGGAGGGACACAAATGTTCAGACCATGGCAGGGAATGAGATCTGAAGGACACAGCCACCAACAGTGGAAAAAGGAGATTTTTCACAGGCCCTTGGGGAGCAGGGAAAGGGCATGGAGAGGGGAGGGAATGGCCACAAAGGCCCCAGGAGCTGATTCTGGGCAGAAACACCAGCTGCCTCCAACTTTCTAAGCATCTGGGACTTCAGAATTGCTATGTGGGCTCGTAGAGCGGCATTTTGGCACCAATGGGTAGGCCCGGTGGAGCGAAGCTGAACTCTGCCTAAGAACAGGCTGGTGAGGGGCAATCCAGTGCCACTTGACACAGGAAGTGGAAAGTGGGGTGGAGTGGCTCTCTGGGCCCTTCCCCAGCTCCAAGGCCCCTTCCAGAGTCCCCTATTCTGTTGCTCAGAGGCCATCTCTGGTCTCAGAATTCAAAGACAGATTAATTAGACAGGGGGCAGCCTTGGGTCACCCGAGCCCCAGCCCAAGCCGTCAGCTCAGGGCATGCTACAGCCCAGGGGCTGCCCCTACCCTGAACAGTGGGAAATGCTATGAAGCCAACATAGCCTGAGATACATGGAGCATCCCAAGCCCTACTCAGAACAGAGAGTGAGTTCTTTTCCACTAAAGCTAGTTGAGCCGTGATCCCAACCCAGCCACCACTTCCTCCCCAGTCATCACCCTGAGTCTCAGGCTCTGGGACTTAGAGGCCCTCCAAATGCCATAGGCTTGTGTGACCAGCAGGGCATGCTACCGTAACAAACAGCCAGAACACCCAAGTGCCAGTGGGGACCCCTCTCCCCAGCGGTGCTATCACTTTTGTGGAAGCCCAATGGATGGTTCAGCTCCTGTAGGCCCTTGAAAATCAAGATCCATAGAGCATGTTTGTGGCACAAGTTGGACAGAACTTTTAAAATCCAAACACAAGAAGTTTGTGCCAAAAAAAGGAGCAGAAAGTCTACAGAGGCAGCTGGGAACGCTGCCCTGGAGTGGAGGGGTTGAAGAACAGGACCAGTGGTTTCCTCCCTGGCCGGTGCCTTCCAGCACCAGGTGTCACCATGAGGCACCCTCTGCTCTCATGTCCATACTCTCCTGGCCAGAAAGTCCCTGGCAGGAGGGGCAGTGCCCAGGGGGACCCCATGAGGTGGCTCTAGGGAGGGGCAGCAGACCAATCTGGGCTGGAAGCCACAAGGCCAAGGACCCAGGATAGCACGGCAGACACGTGCATTGAGTAAGGGACCCAGCCAGCCAGCAGGCCGCCTGCTCTGTGACCCCAGACACATACCACAAAACCTGAAGCAGTTTCCCCACACGGTTTAATGAAAAATAATTGTCTGGGATTTCTGGATTTTGTTTCCACTCTTGACTCATCTCTGGAGGCCCCATCCTCTCCTTGGCTCCCCCGCTGACAGGGACAGACAGAGCCTTGAGAAGCCCTCAGGATGAGAAGAGGCAGAAGGGGAGGGTACATCTGAGACTAGAGGGGCCAGCAGGGATGACAGGGGTCTCCTCCACCGGGAGCCCATCTAGGATCCAGGGAACGGAGGGACGTACTGGCGGATCCAGGGCACATAGCTTGTCACACAGGCGTACACCCCAGGGAAGTTGCGTTGACCACACAAGTGGCCCCAGCTCACTACCCCGACCTGGACCCAGGAGCAGTTCCACCTGCACACCAGAGGGCCCCCGGAGTCATTCTGTAGGGAGAGAGTCACTCACCAACGCTTCCCGTGTGCCCCACAGCAACGAGGCACGTGAGTCCTTGTTTCGTGGTCTGTGAGGAGATGGTGGGACAGGGCAGGCTAGGCTCTCACCTGGCAGGAGTCCCTGCCCTCCGTCCCGGCACACAGCATGTCGTCTTTGATAATCTTCCTGGAGCCGTTCAAGAGGCGCTGGTACTGCTGGTTACATTCATCGTTCCCCACAACGGGGACGTCCACCTCCTGTAGGTGGAAGGGCGGGCGCAGTGGCTCTGGGGGGAGAACACAGGGATGTCCTGGGTGGTGGGATCCCGATGTTCCCAACACACAGGGAGCTGGGGGCTCCAACCGTGAGCCCTGACCCTAGGATCTGGCTAGGTGACCCGGTGATGGGTTTCCCCACACCCACTGTGGCTGGAATCTGGCCGTCCACGGACCAAAGCCCTCCACTCATGAACCTTCCCACAAAATCTACTCCAGCAGCAGAGGAGCCCCGGGCCCTGGCAGTGGTGGTGAGTGGAGGTAGGGATGACGGGGATGGATCTACACGTGCCCTGCCTGCCCGGGGCTGCCTTGGGCAAGTCCCAGTTCCTGATGTCTGCACCACAACCCTTCTGTCTAAAACCTGGGAGCCACACTCACCCTGCCCACCAAGGGGGCCCAAAAGGGCGGAGAGCAAATAATGTAAAGACCCAGCCCCTCCCACTCATCCCCACCAAGCCTCCCTGACACCTACTTTTATACGCAATGTCACCCCAGCCGGTCACCCAGCAGGTCTTCCCTGAGTGAACCCTCAGGGAGGCAGGCGGCAGGGATATGGGGTACACGTGCTCAGACAGCATCACGGGGACCTCCAGCTCCAGCAGGGCCACATCCGCGCCCCCCTGGGCAGACAGGCGGTCATTGTACTGGGGATGGCGGATGATCTGAGCCACCTTCGTCAGCTGGTCATGGTCATAGAGTCTCAGCTGTCCAACTTGGACCCTAAAGGCATAAGCCTCCAGGTTCTTCCTGGGAACAAGAGACCAGAGAGGAGGAGTTGGGCTTGACGCTCCAAGCCCAGGATCCCTGAATCCTGGGGAGGGGTCCTCAGAAGTCCTGCCTCCCAGCCCTGGACCCTGCATGCAACACACACCCACTTCCCCACCCCCACCAGCCGAGGGCACGGGGCAGCCCCACTCACGGCTGGAAGCAGTGGGCAGCAGTCAGCACCCACTGCGGGTGCACGAGGGAGCCCCCACAGATGTGCTGCCACAGGCCAATGTGCTTGCTGTAGAACCTCAGGCTGACCTGCCAGGGGTACCTCCCGGCCATGACATCACAGCCCCCCACGATGCCCACCAACTCATGGCCTGAGCCAGGGTCTGGGGAGAAAGTTGAGGGGCCGTCAGGGAACCAACGAGGGTCTTCTCAGGGCTCAGGAGCAGGTGAGCTACTGGCAAGTGGAAAGTCCCCACACCACCCCAGAGAAGGGCTGTGAGCCAGGACAAGGTGGGGTCCTGGGGAAGCCAGGGTTTTAGGTGGGGTGGACTTGCCTGGGGTCCTAGGCACAGAGGCCTCCAGGCAGGGGAGGGCCAGGAGCAGCCACA
>CAUYRH010087667.1:0-14103 GCA_963574655.1 Perodicticus potto
TTTTTTTTTTTTTTTTTTGAGACAGAGCCTCAAGCTACCACCCTGGGTAGAGTGCCGTAGAGTCACAGCTGACAGCAATCTCAAACTCCTGGGCTTAAGTGATTCTCTTGCCTCAGCCTCTCGAGTAGCTGGGACTACAAATGCCCACTACAACGCCTGGCTTTTTTGGTTGTAGTTGTCATTGTTTGGCAGGCCTGGGCTGGATTCGAACCTGCCAGGTCAGGTGTATATGGCTGGCGCCTTAGCCACTTGAGCTACAGGCGCTACCCTGGATAAAAGTTGTTTTTTTTTTTTTTTTTTGGCTGGGGGGGGGTTTGAACCCACCACCCACTGACATATGGGGCTGGGGCCCTACTCCTTTGAGCCACAGGCGCTGCCCCTGGATAAAAGTTTTGACATGTGTTCATTGTACATTTGTTTGAGAGTCATGTTTTTTCGTTTTTTAAGAATTATTCTTTAACACCTCCTAAATTCTCCATGGCTCCACCTCAGCTGGCTGCACTGAGGATAGGAAAGGGAGGGAGGGTGAGTTAGGTGACCAAAAGGGAAAAGGCATAAAGGACTTTTCTTTCTTTTTTTTTTTTTTTGCAGTTCAGCCGAGGCTGGGTTTGAACCTACCACCTTTGGTATATGGGGCTGGTGCCCTACTCGATGAGCCACAGGCACCACCCCTATACAAAGGACTTTTCTGACAGATGCCTAGGAGCCTTGGTGTTTGTCTCATGTCCTGGCTTGCCCTGGACTTCACCTGTTAGCTAGAGCTCTGCCAGGGTGCTGGTTGTCCTCTGACCTGTGCTGAACTACACTGTGGAGTCCTCACTAAATTGAATCCTCAAGCAGTAAGGCTCCTACCACACAGGGAGCAGGGCCTGTCTGGCCTTCTCTGCTGGCCTCCTGGTATCCACAGTGAAGGAAGAATTGCTTCCTTCTCTCTCATCCCTCACCCCCACAGGCCTAGTAATGGCGGGGCCTATGACTGTCACCCATAGCTGGCCACCCCAAGTGCAAAATTTCTTTGAAATGTTCTTTAAAAAACACACAAAGGCATTCCATGCGTTCAACCTAATTTTGTAACTACTTTGTGTCCCATTCATCAAGCAAAACTATTCCTCTAAAGAGCTCTGTCTGTGTTTGCCCTGTGGTTTAACCGAAATTTAAGATAAATTATGATGTATTGCACCTCTTCTGTTGGAACTTGTATCTACACCTAATTATCTCATTTAACCCCCACAACCTCCTTTGGAGATGGATATTTTCCATTTTACTGACGAAGGAACTGAGGCTTCACAGGGTTAAGTAATTCGCTCAAAACTACACATGGGGTGTGTGGCAGGGCCAGCCAGCTTGATGCCCAGGTGTGTCTGACACTGATCATGCTCTTCCTTGGTTTACAATTATTTGTACACCCAAGGCCAGTGCTGGTAGGGCCTTAGAGTCTCACCTACTAACTTCTCAGACAGGAAAACAGGCCCTGAGTTGGAAAGGGAGAAAGATGCAAAATTAGAGCTCAAAGCAAAAATCAACCAGTGGTGCCCATTGGAAGCCCAGGTGCTTCCTCTCCCCTACCAGGCTCTTCTTAGAAACATCTGCAGGAAACTATGCTCATTGGTCTACACAGGATGACACCTTCAGAATTCAGGAACTAGGGTCCAAGCTCTGGCCTTTGGGAAGGTCACTATCATGTAGTCTCTATTTTAGTGTATGTAACATGGGTCAATTTTGGGGAGACTTGAAAAAGACATAGGTTGGCAAGGGAAGTAACGTTGTCAACCTACAAATTGCCCACAGGTAATACATCAAGGCTCATTCTGGGCTCTGGAGCCAGACTGCCTAGGCTTACATTCGGGTTTCGCCCTTTAAATAGCCTGTCACTTTGGGTTAATTTCTGTGCCTCAATTTCTTCATAGGTGAACTGGGAGTAATAATAGAACCTACTTCATGAGGTTGTTTTAAGGGCTCAAGCGTTTAGAAGTGTCTTTAGAAGTTACACACTTCTAAACGCTTGAGCCCTTAAAACAACCTCATGTTGTTTTGCTTGTGGTTTGATAGTGATCCATCAGTAAAGTTAGCTTTTAGTACAGATTTAGATCTCAAGGGGTAGCTCCTCCAGCAGGCCCCGCCCCGGTCCTTACTCGGTCCCGCCTTCTCCTCTCAGGTCCCGCCGCAGCCGGCTTGGGTTCCTCCTGCCACGAGGGGGCGGGAACGCTAGAGCCTGCCTTCTAGCAGAGACAGGGACTCTCTAGGTAGCGGCGGCGGCTCCTCGGTGGCCAGTGGCGGAGGCGCTCTAGCCGGCGAGTGTGCGGGGCGGGCTCTCAGTGGTGCGGCCGGCGAGCAGCGATGGCGGCCGTACGGGGCCTGCGGGTGTCGGTGAAGGCGGAGGCCCCGGCGGGCCCGGCCCTGGGGCTCCTGTCACCTGAGGCAGAGTCTGGTTCGGACCGTGGCGAGCCGGAGCCTATGGAGGTGGAGGAGGGCGAGCTGGAGATCGTGCCGGTGCGGCGCTCGCTGAAGGAACTGATCCCAGTACGGACGGGGGGCGGGGAGGGAGGAGGTCGCGGAGCGAGTCCCCTGCGCCGGAGGGGGCCGGAAGGGGAGGTGGCCGGAGCCCTGGCCGGGGGAAGTCAGGGGAGCTGGAGAGAGGGGCGCGAGCGCCCGGAGGGCGGGGGCTCCAAGCTTGAGGAGCGACCCGGGGCTAGAGAAAGGACGCCAGGGCGCCGGAAATGGGTGTTGGGGCTGGAGGTGGTAGGAAGAGGTAGCTGTGGATAGTTGGGGACACCCTCTCCCCTGGCCCTCTGAGCACCCCCGGTGCAAGGAGGGAGAAGGGCTGAGATTGAGATAAAGAGGAGCCCAGCGCGGGAACAGAACCAGGAGCGGCCCCGAAGGAACTGTTGGGCGGCGCTGCCATCTATGTCTCCGTGTGTGTCCTGCCCCGGAGGAGTTATATCTGTTACACATGGCACTCGCCTTTTCTCTTGGGAGAGCTGGACTTGTCAGCAACAGAAACAGACCTGAGGGTCGTCTTGCCTTGTGCAGTTCTACTGCTGCGTGGCACCTGCCCTGTGGCCCCAGCATCTGACCTGTAATGAAGTTTAACAGGATCGGTAGTGGTCTTTGGTCCCTTTTAAAAAACCATAATAGGGACGGTGAGAAGTGTTTTGCTTGTGGTTTGACAGTCGTGTGTCTCGTTCTTAGAGTTGGCCTCAGGTCTGCATGCCTGCTCTCAGGTACTCAGTTTCTCACCTAACATAAGCAACTTTTTACCTGTCTTGCTTTTAAAACAAAGTTACAGAAAGAGGTTAAAGGTAGGATCTCTAGAGATAGCAAATGATAATGATTATTGTTAATAACAATTAACATGATGGTATTTTACCATTGAAATCATTACATTATATCATTTAAATATATGCCAAGTGCCCTGGCCGGAGCCTGTGGTCCCAGGGACTCTGGGAAGCTGAGGCAGGAGGATCTCTTCATTCCAGGAGTTGGAGACCAGCCTGGGCAGCATAGAGAGATACTGTCCTTAATGAAACAAAAAGAAACAAAAAATAAATACCACCATAGCTGTGAAGTAGATTCTTTCCCTTTATTCAGTTCAACACGTATTTATTGGATGCCCCACTGTGTGCCAGGCACAGTCCTAGGTGCTTGATCAAGATCAAGATCAAACTCTCTCCTGGAATTTGTTTCAGTTGGGGACAGGACTAACTAATTTTGTTAGTTACTTAGTATTAAGTGCTATGAAGAAAATAATGTAACAGAGTGCAGGGGTGAGGAATATGTGCAGAGCTGGAAACAATGTGATAGGATGGTCAGTGAAGTCCTCTGAGATGGTGACATTTAAGCCTAAAAGACAAAAAAGAGCCAACCATGTGCACATTGAAAGAGAATGTGCCCAGCAGGGGCAATGGTAAGTGCAAAAGCTCTGAAACGGAAAGAAGATTATTGTGTTGGAGAAACAGAAAGTTCTGGAGCACAAATGGAAGAGCAGCAAAAGAGGTCAAGAAAGTGGGGAGATACCCGACCCAGAGAGGGCATAGAAATTAACAGTGTTCTTTAATTAGTGAGTGTCAGGGCTGAGACTTCAGTGCTTGATTGATTTCCAAATCCTTTTCTCTTTTCATCATGCTGTTGTATTTTTCCCAGGAGTTCTAGAAGAGCCTGGACTTTTTGCATTTTGGTGGAAGCTTGTGCTTCACCTGGTAGCCTGGCATGGGGAATTCGTCCAGTCCTTGGGTTGGAGCAGCAGTACTCAACCTGTGGGTCGCAACCCACAAGAACTGTATTAAAGGGGCCATGGCATTAGGAAGGTTGAGAATCGCTGGGTTGGAGACATAAATGACTGCCTTATCTTTGAAGTTTTTTCGCAGAATCCTTTAGATCTTCTTTACATGGATAACCTTCAGCCAATGGAATTACTTATGGTTTTGGACAGGTTCTGATCTAGAAAAGACTTCTTGTCAAGTGTTTGATTGAACCATGGAGTAACTGGGATGGGCTGCTGCTTCTTTTTTTTTTGAGACAGAGTCCCACTTTGTTGCCCCCAGTAGAGTGTTTTGGTGTCATCCTCAAACTCTTGGGCTCTAGTGATTCTCTTGCCTCAGCCTCCGGGGTAGTTGAGTCTACAGGTGCCAGCCACAACACATGGCTATTTTTAGAGGTGGGGGTCTTGCTTTAGCTCAGGCTGTTCTTAAACTTGTGAGCTCAGGTGCTCCACCCACCTTGGCCTCCCGAAGTGCTGGGATTACAGGCATCAGCCACTGCGCCTGACCTAGATGGGCTGCTTCTTTTTTTTTTTTAGACAGAGTCTCACTTTGTCTCCCTGGTAGAGTGCCATGGCATCATAGTTCACAGCAACCTCAACCTCCTGGGCTGAGAATCGAGTGATTCTCTAGCCTCAGCCTCCCAGGTAGCTGGGACCACAGGTGCCCACCGCAACACTGGCTACGTTTTTTTTTTTTGTTTTTTTTTTGAGACAGAATCTCACTATGTCGCCTTTGGTAGAGTGTCATGGCATCATAGCTCACAGCAACCTCAAACTCTTGGGCTTAAGCAATTCTCTTGCCTTAGCCTCCTGAGTAGCTGGGACTACAGGTGTCCACCACAACGCCCAGATATTTTTCTTTTTTTTTTTTTTGCAGTTGTCATTGGTCCAGGGGCTGGGCTTGAACCTGCCAGCCTTGGTGTATGTGGCTGGCGCCGAGCCAACGCTGGCTATTTTTAGAGGTGGGGGCTCAGGTTGGTTTTAAACCTGTGAGCTCAGGCAATCCATGCACCTCAGCCTCCCAGAGTGCTAGGATTACAGGCGTGAGCCTCCGTGCCTGGCCTTGGGCTTCCCCTTAATAAGGGGTTGTTGGAGGTTGGGGAGGGTTGCTGAAAAGAATGACTATTCGAGAAAAACCAGTTGTCAGATTGTCTTTTCTTCTAGATTTTTCCTCACTTGCTGTCAGAATTTCTCACCCTTTCTCTTCGTGTTAGGATACAAGCAGAAGATATGAAAACAAGGCTGGCAGCTTCATCACTGGGATTGATGTCACCTCCAAGGTAAGACAGTTATTTTATTTTTTGTCTTTTATTTTTTTGGGACAGAGTCCCAAGCTGTCACCCTGGGTAGAGTGCTGTGGAGTCATGGCTCACCGCAACCTCCAACTCTTGAGCTCAAGCTATCCTCTTGCCTCAGTTTTTCTATTTTTAGTAGAGACAGGGTCTCGCTTTTGCTCAAGCTATTCTTGAACTCCTGAGCTCAGTCTGTCCACCCACCTCAGCCTCTTAGAGTGCTAGGATTATAAGTGTAAGCCACCATGCCCAACCAAGACAGTTATTTACTCAGTTTGATAAACAGGGAAACTTACTGAACTTGGTCCCTACAACTTATATATTAAATATTCTTTTTTAATTCCTTTTTTCTTTTGTTGCTGGATTTAAAATTTTTTTCTTAAATTTTGTGTTATACAATGATGCCTTCGTGCATCCTGAAAACATCCAGGCAGTATTTATCTGTTCTTGCATCCGTGAAAAGATAAAATTATTATACCTACATTCTTGTGCCTAACCATTTCCAAGAAAAAGTTCTGTACTAGCAATGCTTGCTTTTTTTTTTTTGAGACAGTGTCTCACTCTGTCACCCTGGGTCCCTGGGTAGAGTGCTGTGTATCTTGTGACTCACAACCTCAAACTCTTGGGCTCAAGAAATTCTCCTGCCTCACCCTCTCAAGTAGCTGGGACTATAGGTAACTACCATGATGCCTGGCTAGTTTTTAATTTAATTTAATTTATTTTTAATTTTTCTTTTCTTTTTTCTTTTTTTGAGACAGAGTCTTACTTTATCTTCCTTGGTAGAGTGCCATGGTGTCATAGATCACAGCAACCTCTTTTCTTGGCCTCAAGCGATTCTCTTGCCTCAGCTTCCCAAGTAGCTGGGAACTACAGGTGCCCGCCACAACGCCCAGCTATTTTTAGAGATGAGGTCTCACTCTTGCTCAGGCTCATCTCAAACCTGTGAGCTTAGGCAGTCCACCAGTGGTGGGGTTATAGACGTGAGCCACTGTGCCCGTTCTTTTAATTTTTTTTTTTAGTAGAAACAGGGTCGGGCTTGTGCTCAAACTGGTGTAGAACTCCTGAGCTCAAGCAGTCCACCCGCCTTATCCTCCCAGAGTGCTAGCATTACGGTGTGAGCCACCTCACCTAGCCTGGGAATGCTAGGTTTATTTTTAAAAAAAAAAGTTCTGCTGTTTCTCCTTTTTTTTTTTTTTGAGACAGAGCCTCAAGCTGTCACCCTGGATAGAGTGCCGTGGCATCACAGCTCACAGCAACCTCCAATTCCTGGGCTTAAGCGAGTCTCTTGCCTTCGCCTCCCAAGTAGCTGGGACTACAGGCGCCCGCCACAACACCTGGCAATTTTTTTGTTGCAGCCATCTTTGTTGTTTGGCGGGCCCAGGCTGGATTCGAACCTGCCAGCTCAGGTGTACGTGGCTGGCGCCTTAGCCCGCCTTAGCCCATTGAGCCACAGGCGCCGAGCCTGTTTGTTTTGTTTTTGAGAGAGTGTCTCACTCTGTTGCCTTGGGTAGAGTGTTGTGGCATCATTATAGCTCATAGTAATCTCAAACTCTTGGGCTCAAGTAATTCTCTTCAGCCTCCCAAGTAGCTGGCACTATAGGTGTCCCATATGATGCCCGGGTAGTTGTTTTGGGATTTTTTTCCTCCTATTTGTTTTAATAGAGATGGGGTCTTGCTCTTGCTTAAGCTGGTCTTGAATTCCTGAGCTCAAGCAATCCACCCAGCTTGGCCTCCAAGGATCAAATGTGTGAGTCACTGCCCCCAGCCCTGTTTCTACTTTAAATGAAACCAATCATGAAATATGCCTCACACATAGTAGTCCTTTAGTAAATGTTTTTATTCCTTACTGGTTGCAGACTTAGAAAATAGGGTTTCCTGGTCAGATATGATGGTTCACCCCAGCACTTCAAGAGACTGAGATCAAAGGATTGTTTGAGCCCAAGAAATCAAGATCATCCTGGGCAACATAACTGGATTTTGTCTCTACGTATAAAAGGAAGGGAGGGGGCTTCCTGGTTGCTTGGCTGTCTAAACTTTGAAGGCTAAATCAACTGAATTATTTTCAGTACTTAAGAGTATTGGCTTTTATCTAGTGATTGCTAATGCCAAACTATGCCCTTCATTATAACTCCTCATGGAGTTAAATCTATCATTTTCCTATCAATGTAAACAATTTGTTGCTTTAATCAGTGATGTGTGCAGTTTAGACATTCTTTCTGATTTTAAGGTGTGCAAATAAGTTTGGAACAAAACTCTTGAGTTACAGTTCTGAATAATAGGATATATTGCTATATTGGATGCATAAAAGCAAAAATAAAAGTAAATATGTGATGCTTATCTTTTTATAGTTTGTGACTCAGTATTTCTCAGATTACTTAAAGCCAAAAGAAAGAAAACTGGTAATCTTTTAGACAAGAAAGTAGAATAAAGTGAAAATATTCTTTTATTGTAATGGAAAAAGAAGTAGACTGTTCTTTATTCCTATACAGTTTACCGTTATATAAAATAGGTATGTGAGGAAAAGGTAGAATTGGCACTTAAATTGTTACTAAAGTAGATTATTGTTTGTACTTGGAAAACTTCAGTGAAGCAAATTAGCATAACTATTGGGAAATACCACAAGTGTTGCTACTTTACCAATCCCCACAAGCTTTCTATATAGTCAGACCTTCAGTTACTGTGGTGAAGTTGTTAGAGAATTAGCAGAGGGTTCCAAAGACCCATCAGAAACCCACAGTCTGACCTGGATCTGTTTTAGCTCTTGAAAGAAACTTACAAAGCTGATTTTTTTTTTCAGTGATACATCAGTGCTACTTGTCATTTAAAGAGGAAAACTGGCAATTCCATGGACACATGGCTGGGACAGAAAAGAGTTTCTTTGCTTCATTGTTATTTTTAAACAAGAATTAGCTTTAGGGAGTGGAGTGTTCAGGCAGATACAATGCGGAAGAGTGCGATGGGTGTGATTACCATGCCCACAGATGATGTGAAGTGGTGGTTGTGGAGGAGCTCCTAGAAATAGCACTGGAATCAGAAGATCTGCCCCCTTATTAGCTGAAGTACTTCTGGCAAACCTCTTTACTTTTTGTGCCTCAGTGTCTGCACATAGAAAATTGGGATGTAGGGATTGTTTAATTGTAATTTGTTGGCATATTGCTAATAAATAGAATGTCCATGAGCTTTATAAATTGTAAAGCACTATTTATTCAATCAATAGATACTCATTGAGTTCCTACAATGTCCCAGGCACGGTTAGGCTATGATAAGATGGAGGTAATTTCCAATTATAGCAGTATTAATATAAGCCCTCTAAGTCACTGAATGTGAATGTCTGGTTCTCTGCAAAATTTATTCAAGATTCAATGTTGTTTATTTCTTTTGATTTATTTTAGGGTTGTCACTGATGCAACATGTTTTGTTTGTGATTTAACTTTCCTCCTCCATGTTTTACTTCTTTGACTTTTTCTGTACTTTCTAGGAAGCAATTGAAAAGAAAGAACAGCGAGCGAAGCGCTTCCATTTTCGATCAGAAGTAAATCTTGCCCAGAGAAATGTAGCCCTGGACCGAGACATGATGAAGAAAGGTACAGGGTGTTTGGGGGGGAATTTTTCCACATTTCCCCAGACAGCAACTTTTCCCTACCATCCTTATACTTCTGGCCTTGCCTTGAATGTCCAGTCCTCATCCAAATACTCCCAAGGGAAAGTACCTGTGAAATCACCATTTCTAAGATCACCTGTTAAAATTGAGTTGTTTTTGGAAAGAAAAGATCGTCTTACCTGAGGAGGCCAGAGGAAGTCACCAGTAAGTGACACAGCTGAGATTAGAGCCTATGTTTCTGGCCGGGTGCAGTCGCTCACACCTGTGATCTTAGCATTCTGGGAGGCCGAGGCAGGAGGACTGCTTGCGTTCAAGAGTTTGAGACGAGTCTGAGCAAGAGTGAGGCCCTGTCTCTACTAAAAATAGAAAAACTAGCTGGGCATTGTGGCACACACCTGTAGTCCCAGCTGTTCAGAAGTTTGAGGCAAGAGACTTCAACCTTGAACAATCCTCTTGAGAGTTTGAGGTTGCTGTGAGTTATGATGCCACAGCACTTTACCAAGGGTGACAAAATGAGACTTTAACTCAAAAAAATTTAAAAAAAAGAAAAAGAACTAATATTTGTAAGGACCCTTACTCATTTTTTGCTTTTATAATAGAGTATTAACTTTTTTTGCCTTTAAATGTTGTGGAAGTATTAAAGTGAGACCTTCTCTTAGGGGAGTGGTAGGGATTTGGGGATTGGTGGAGGAAAGTCATTAATACTTCTATTGGCAAGATGTGGTGGTTCATACCTTAATCCCAACACTTCAGGAGGCTGGGGAGGAAAGATCACTTGAGCCTAGGAGTTTGTTACCAGCCTGAGCTACATAGGGAGACCCCATTTCTACAGAAAATAAAAATCAGTCCAGTGTGGTGCTGCTTGCTTATAGTCCCAGTTACTCAGGTGGTGGCTTAGGCAGAGGATCACTAGAGCCCAGGAGTTCTTTTTGAGACAGAGCCTCAAGCTGTGGCCCTGGGTGGAGTGCTCTGGTTTCACAGCTCACAGCAACCTCCAACTCCTGGGCTCAAGTGATTCTCCTGTCTCAGCCTCCCAACTAGCTGGGAATATAGGCGCCTACCACAACAGTTGGCAATTTTTTTTTTTTTGGTTGCAGCCATCGTCATTGTTGTTTGGTGGGCCCGGGCTGGATTCAAACCCGTCAGCTCAGTTGTATGTGGCTGGCGCCTTAGCCGCTTGAGCCACAGGTGCTGAGCCAAGCCCAGGAGTTTGACGTTGCAGCGAGCTATGATGGTGCCACTGTACTCTAGCCTAACAGCAGCACCCTGTCTCTAAAAATACATAAATAAGTGGATAAATAGATAGATAAATAAGCTCAGTGAGCATTTTGAATAATGAAAAAATAGCTGCCATTTTGGGGAGAACTTGCTTTTTTTTTTTTTTTTTCTTTTTTTTACAGTGCTTGTGTTCAAGTAAGGGAACTTGCTTTTTCACCAGATACTGTGCTAACCACATTTTGTACATTACATAGTTTTTCTTTTATTTTTTGGAGTTGAGGTCTTGCTCTATCTCCTGAGCTGGAATACAATGGCGCGATTATAGCTCACTGCAATTTGGAGCTCCTGACCTCAAATGATCTTTGGTTTGGCTTCTGAAAGTGCTGGGATTATAGGCATGAGCCACTGTGTCCTTCCTAGATATATTTTATTTATTTCTCAGAATAACCCAGTGAGGCATATCTATCTATCTGTGTGTGTGTGTATTTTTTTTTTTTTTTTTTGAGACTGAGTCTCACTATGTCGTCCTTGGTAGAGTCCTATGGCATCACAGCTCACAGCAACCTCAAACTCTTGGGTATAAGCGATTCTCTTGCCTCAGCCTCCCAAGTAGCTGGGACTACAGGTGCCCACCACAATGCCCAACTATTTTTTGGTTGTAGTTGTCATTGTTGTTTGGCATAGGCCCAGGTTGGATTCGAACCCACCAGCTCCGGTGTATGTGGCTGGTGCCCTAGCTGCTGAGGTGCAAGCCCAGACTTGCTACTTTGTTTTTTTTGAGACAGAGCCTCAAGCTGTCACCCTGGATAGAGTGCCGTGGCATCACAGCTCATAGCATCCTCTAGTTCCTGGGCTCAAGCAAGTCTCCTGCCTCAGTCTCCCAAGTAGCTGGGACTATAGGTGCCCCCACAACGCCTGGCCATTTTTTTGGTTGCAGCTGTCATTGTTGCTTGGAGGGCCCAGGCTGGATTTGAACCCGCCAGCTCAGGTGTACGTGGCTGGTGCCTTAGCCCGTTGAGCCACAGGCACTGAGCCCAGACTTGCTACTTTTGAGTGATTTAGTGTCAAGCAGCTACCATCTCCTTATCTTTATGACCAAAGCCCTCACTGGGGGAAAGGACATGAGAGATTATTATTGATATCAACAACAGTAATAAAAGATGACCATTTTATTAAGTGCTCTCTCTAGCCAGTCACTCTGCTATGTAGTTATGCTTTTTAACAACCTGTGTAGGGAAGGTATTTATCATTTCCATTTTGCACTGAAAAAACTAAGGTTCTAAGAGGTTGAAAAACTTGCCCAAGTTCCCATAGGTAGATAAGTAGCAAGGCTGGGATTTGAAGGCTGATCTCAATAAAACCTGTGTTAACTGTTCTGTCAGCATTCAGGGACACAGTTTGGAACATGCTGCGCTAGACTATTCTGCATCAAGACAGATTTGCTACCTTTTTTTTTTTTTTTTTTTTTGAGACAGAGTCTCAAGCTGTCACCCTGGGTAGAGTGCTGTGGCGTTACAGCTCACAGCAACCTCAAACTCTTGGGTTTAAGTGATTGTCTTGCCTCACCCTCCCAAGCTGGGACTACAGATGCCCACCACAATGCCCAGCTATTTTTTGGTTGTAGTTGTCATTGTTGTTTGGCAGGCCCAGGTTGGATTTGAACCCACCAGCTCCAGTGTATGTGGCTGGTGCCCTAGCTGCTGAGGTGGGAGCCCAGACTTGCTACTTTTGAGTGATTTAGTGTCAAGCAGCTACCATCTCCTTATCTTTTTTTTTTTTTTTACATAATTCTTTATTTTTTTCTCTTTTGTAGAGACAGAGTCTCACTTTATTGCCCTCAGTAGAGTGCCGTGGCATCACGCAGTTCACAGCAACTTCTAGCTCCTGGGCTTAGTCGATTCTCTTGCCTCAGCCTCCCGAGTAGCTGAGACTACAGGCACCCGCCACAATGCCCAGCTATTTTTTTGTTGCAGTTTGGCCGGGACCTGATTTGAACCCTGCCACCCTCGGTTTATGGGGCCGGTGCCCTACCCACTGAGCCACAGGCGCCACCCCCATCCCCTTATCTTTATGACCAAAGCCCTCACTGGGGGAAAGGACATGAGAGGTTACCTAGACCAATTTCTTGACCAGCACTACAGGCCTTTTGGCAAAGTTGCTAATGGTTCCTTGGCCTCTGCCTGAGTGTTTCTTAGGGATGGCATGAGAACTATTTATGAGGCAGACAACTTTATTTTTGGATACTTCCTTCCGCTGAGCATTGCCTTCTAGTAATTTCTGTCTGTTACTATTTTTTTTTTTTCTTATACAATAACCCTTCCAGTAATGGAAGTACAGACTTACTGCCTATTTCCTAACCTTTCTTCATGTGACATGACTTTCTGGTCTTCCTTCTCTAGACTCTGTCCAGTTTCTATTCTTTTTATTTTTTTTGTAATTTTTGGCAGGGACCGGGTTTGAACCCACCACCTCCAGTATATGGGGCCGGTGCCCTACTCCTTTGAGCCACAGGCGCCGCCCTCCTTCCAATTTCTAAATGTTCTTCATAGGAGAAGTGTAGATTCTGGATATGGCTTGGTTCGTGGAGAGTATGCCAGGACTCTTACTCATCGTTGTCTCTGTCCTAGTCTTTTCATAGTGGTGTATTCATCTTCTAGTCAACCAAAGAACTTACCTGGGTCTTTTCCCCAGGAATTATTCTCATGAAAATGGTCTTTCTCATCTTGTACTTGAGACATGTTTTGAAAATTACTTTTTAATCTATCTATTAAGTTATGTATTATTGATTTCAAAGCCTCCATTTTCAATCTTTTGGGTTAATTTCATCTTAACTCCCTTTCAGGTGTTAACTCTATTCCTCACTTTGTGGCCTGTCCACCTTGGTGTGCATGCATGCCTTCTGCTTGTATATCCAGTTTTTGGTAAATGTTTAATGGTATATTCTCATATCAAGCCGTGAGACACAGATACATTATTTATACATGTTATTGTATTATCATCAGGCCCATGTTTCATTTTGTTATCATGAGAAATGGGATTTTACATGCCTGAAAGAACTCAAGATAGAATGCTACTTATGGTATTCTTTGACTTTCTTGGCCTAGCAGTCCTCTCGAAAAAAGAAATGAAGTTAGTAAGGCTTTTCTTTCTTTCTCTTTTTTCTTTTTACTGACAGAGTCTCATTTTATGGCTCTCGGTAGAGTGCTATGGCATCACAGCTCACAGCAACCTCCAGCTCTTGGGCTTAGGTGATTCTCTTGCCTCAGCCTCCCAAGTAGCTGGGATTATAGGCGCCCACCACAATGCCTGGCTATTTTTTTGATGCAGTTTGGCCGGGGCCAGGTTTGAACCTGCCACCCTCAGTATTTGGGGCTGGCGCCCTACCCACTTAGCCACAGGAGCTGCCTTTTTTTTTTTGAGACAGAGCCTCAAGCTGTCACCTTGGATAGAGTGCTGTGGCATTAAAGTTCACAGCAACCTCCAATTCCTGGGCTCAAGCGAGTCTCCTGCCTCCGCCTCCCAAGTAGCTGGGACTACAGGAGCCCGCCACAACGCCCAGCTGTGTTTTGGTTGCAATCGTCATTGTTGTTTGGCGGGCCCGGGCTGGATTTAAACCCGCCAGCTCAGGTGTATGTGGCTGGCGCCTTAGCCCATTGAGCTACAGGCGCTGAGCCCTCTTTTTTTTTTTTTTTTTTGAGACAGAGCCTTAAGCTGTCACCCTGGGTAGAGTGCTG
>CAUYRH010087671.1:0-27624 GCA_963574655.1 Perodicticus potto
CTATAGTTTCAACACTTGGAGAGGCTTAGGCCAGGAGATGGAGACTGTCCTAAGCACCATAATAAGATTCCGTCTCTACAAAATAATATAAAAATAAAAAGTTAGCCAGGTGTGGTGGCATATACATACAGTCATAGCTACTTAGAAGGCTGAGGGGGAAGGGTTGCTTTTTTTGAGGCCAAGAGTTTGAGTTACAGTGAGCTGTGATCATACCCATGCACTCCAGTGTGGACAGCTGAGTTAAACCATGTCTCTATAAAAAATAAAAAAGTAAAAATTATCAATTATCAATGTATTTATAGGAGATTGCAATTTCTGAATTTCCATCTAAGTATTTCAAAAATACAAATTGAGCATTTTCTTGTTAAAGGAGTTTTATTATAAAATTTACATGTTCATTGTAAAAAAACCAAACATTCAAACAGTACAAAAGCACATAAAGTAAAAGATAAAACTCCCTTTTCTTATGCATGAGGGCTCCCAGTCGTTCCCATACAAAAACCACTGTTAATACTTTTATGTTTTTACAGAAATTTTTATGCATATATTTTTTTCCCTTTTTTTAATCATGTAAATTTTTAAATTTCTTTTTTATAAAATAATAGCAAGTTAATGAATTTTTAAAAAATCTTCAATTCTACCTTTAAATTATTTTGGAATTTAATGTTTAGCAGAACCTTTATGTATAGCTATTCATACCTTTGTAAAGTATTAAAGAAATATGATGAATAAAAAAAATAAAAATAAATAAAAATGGTTAAAGTAATTAAATTGCAAGAGAGAATAACTGGTTAGTTAGAAATAAATTACAATGAAATCACTGTGAAGGAGCGGGAACACCAAATGTAACAACATATGGAGTGGCCTTATAAGTTCAAAATAAATTTCCCTCAAGTTGTAATATTTTGCAGCACGTGTTCCTCTCAGCATCTATTACGCATTTGGTGTTCATTCAGAGCATCCACTAAAGCCTCCACATGGGAGAGGCTGCAAGGAGCAGACCCATAGTTAAACCATTGTGATGAGTCTGGTTAGAGCTGTAGTTTGCACGCTAGTCCTCATCAAAACACCCCAGGTTCTAGTCAACTGAGTCATTCAGTCAGACCCACTGAACTGTATCTCTGTGGATGAGGACTATCAATCCACACTTCCATAGACTTCCCAGTTGATTGCTTTTCCCCAAGGATTTTTTTTAACTGTTTTATGAAGATATAATTGACATACAACAAACTGGATATATTTGAAGTTCACAACTGATAAGTTTTGGCATATATATGCACCTGTGAAACCATTGCCACAATTAAGATAATAAACATATCTGTGACCCCCAAATTATCCTTCTGCCCTTTGTAATCTACTCCTGCTTCCCCATCCCCTAATGCCTAAGCAACCACTAATCTGCTTTCTGTCACTTTGGATTAGTTTGCATTTGGGGAGTTTTACATAAATGAAATTATTTGGAAACAATCTATTCATAAATTTAAGACTGCCTTGAAAAAAAAAACTCTAAATTTAAGGAAAGTTTTTAGGCAAAGGAAAGTGATGTTTGTAACAGAAATGAAATTTATATATAGTACAACCTCCATAGTTGACCACCTCCCTACGTTGGCCACCTCATCTAGTTGACCTAATTGTCATAGACTAGACATGTACCACATGTATATGTATCAGTACAGTAGGCCTAGCTCTTACGTCGACCTCTTCTGTATGTTGACTGGTTTGTTGTAGTCTCTTGCGTGGTCAACTTACAGAGGTGTAATACTATAATACTATAATACTTTTCTTCTCAAGAACAAGTCTTATATGAATTTATACTTTTACATTTTTGACTAAATAATATAGCATATCTAAGTGTAAAATGTTTCTTTGAAAATTAAAATTTTCATAATGTTCTGTTCTTACGTACAAAAGCTACTTCTTGAACCCAATGTTGTTTCGCTTGATTTTTGTTTGTTTTTGCTTTAATCTTTGTACAGAGCATACAGGATTGGACAATGCAGAGATGTCAAAGTCCTGCGGCTCGTGTCCTTGGGAACCGTGGAGGAAATCATGTATTTACGGCAGGTGTACAAGCAGGTACATGTGCTCACAGTTTTCTAATTAAGTAAACATTTGTCTCTTCAAAAATTAGGAACAAATTTGTATAAAAATAAAAGTTTTTCATTTTCTCTTACATAATTGAATATTATGAAAAATACTTTTGAATATGTTTTTGTGAAACACATAAGTGCTTAGATTGATTGAATTTTTGAGCTGAAAGTTTCTTAGAGCAGCACTTCTGATCCTTTCATGTGCGTATGCATTACCTAGGGATCTTATTAAAATACAGGCTCTGATTTAGTAGATCTGGGTAGAACCCAGGATTCAGCATTTTTAATTAGCTCCCAGTGATGCCAGTACTCCTGGTCTGCAGGGAACAATTCAAGCAGCAAGGTCGCAGTTCCCCAAACTGTGGGCCACAACATGACTTCTGCCACAGATGGGTTACAGACACCCCGAGACATTGATCCCACAACTCTGGACAGCAAGCATGTGTAAGCCAGCCTCCAGCCTCAAGTAACTGCCCCTGTTTGCTCTAGGTGGCTGTTCACAGGCGACCATGAAATGAAGAAGGTTGGGAAGCACTGCTGCAGAGATACTGTACATAGAAAACTAGGACCTTATGCCCCAGTAAATGAAATTACAGAAATAGAACTCAAGTGCGCTTTTAGTATTTTATCTATAATTGATTGCTGTAACTCTTTTTTACTATGTTTGTGATATCAGTTACTACTCTATTTATGCCTCTAAATAAACAGCATTTATTTAGTCTATAGTTACACACTTGAGAAGATCTGGAATAAGGTTCAAGTTTAACTGTAAATGGTAAATTCGAATTGCTCCCTATATTCAGTTGGCATCTATTTAAGAGCAAACATCTGCCACAGGTGGTGGAAGTTAATTGAAGAATGATCCAATCTTAAATTTATGCTATTTTCTTCTTTCTAAATATAGAATTATGCACAGCAATTTTTTTTTTCTGAAAGCATTTAACTCTAAGAGAAACTGTACATCCCCCCCCCCTTGGGTATAGCACAACTACTTGAAAATGATTTTATTCTAGCTTATTGAATCAATCTTGGAAAACGGATTTTACTTTTCATCTTAGGAGCTGTTCTTTAGAATACTTTCTAAGACTTGTCATGGTAACTCTTTCCCCAATCATGTAGTAATTTTTTTCAATCTATTATCATATACATTTCCTTTTTACCTATTAATGATTTATGTAATGAAATAATACATATTATATAATGACATATAATTAAAAGGCTTCAGAAAATGAGGAAATTTAAGTTAAGAAATTTGTATGACACAAAGATGGCAATCATGTAAGAAAAAGACATTAAATTAAAGATAATTTAGAATTTGAACCAAGGTTGCATATGGAGCACATATTGTAGGCTCTCAAATGTTCCTCAGACACTTAGGGGAAAATCCATATATGAGTTTTTTTTTAAAAACCTATTAAAATGTTGGAAAACAGGTAGACGCCTGTGGCTCAAGGAGTAGGGTGCCACCCCCATATATCGGAGGTGTTCGGTTCAAACCAGGCCCCAGCCAAAAACTGCAAATAAATAAATAAATAAATAAAGATGTATGTTTAAAAAAATTAAAATAAAATAAAATGTTAGAAAACAGTAAAAGTTCTTTTGGTATCCAGAAACTGTAAGGAATCCTAAAAGACAAAAGGCAATTAGGATCGATTGAAGGAAGAAACCAAGCTGAACTCAGTCAGAAAAAGACTCCTGGAAAAGGTCAGCAGGTGTTAAGAAAAGAAGGGAGCATGGGGGTAACTGTGGTTACCTCTTTGGAGTATCATTTATGCAACAAGGAGGTTTAACTCTTACAATCTTATCCCAGTTGTAGCAAATTGCAGCCAACAGAGGTGTCTATTCTCAAGTCAGAACAATAAGTAGAAATAACAGAAGCCGAGAAGCAAGACAGAGCTCCAAACTTTTGTCACTATCTGGAAGAAAGTCCCTCTCATTGCCCACAAAGCTAAATACTTGCATCCCACCTTCATTCCATATAAGCACTGCAGTAGGCTGAGATATGCATGTAAATTATAAAGTATTTAAAGACAGATAATAGACAACCAAAAATAATTGCTCGACGTTTAAGAAAATAAACCCTATGAAAAAGCACTATAGTGGGCTGAATAATGGCCCTAAAAATATCAGGTCCTAATCCCTGGAACCTACAAATGGTACTTTGTATAGAAAAATGATCCTTGGAGATATGATTAACTAAAGGATCTTGAGAAGCAGAGATTATACTTAATTATCCACAAGTGTCCTTATAAGAAAGAACCAGTGGAAACTTTGACACACATAGAAAAAGGCAGTGTGATCATAGAGGGATTGAAGGGAATGATGTGGCCACTGCCAGGGCATGCTGACAGCCACCTGAAGTAGGGCCAGGCAGGGGAAGAAATCTCCCCTATACCCTCCAGAAGAAGCAGGCCGGCTGGCACCTTGATTTCATTTCAGTGACAGAATACATTTCTGTTGTTTTATGCCATCAAATTTGTGATAATTTGCTACAGAAGCCCTGGGAAACTAATATAGGCACCCCTCCCCCCACAAAGAAAAGATTGAATATGGAAAAAACAGAAGAGCATGAGAAATTTTTAAAGAAGTATAAATAATATCATCAAAGGGTAAATCAAGTTGTAGGATCCCCCAAACAAAAATAGACTACTAAGAAAATCATCATTTAGAGATGTAGAAGATGAAAAACTCCAAGCATAGATTAAGTAGCAAAGAGCAAAGTTTTTGTTTAAAAGCAAAAGCAAAGCGATTCTTTTAGATTGCAGAGCAAACAGACAGAACACATGTAAGAAAAATTAGGAGACATGGACGCTAGATCTAGAAGTTCCAATATTAGTCTTACAGTTGAAAAGAGGACTAGAAGGAAGAGAAGGGGAAAAAACTCCAAATAAGGGAAGAAAATGCCTATGTGGTAGCTTATGCCTGTAATCTCAGTGACTTGCAAGGCTGAGACAGGAGGATTGCTTGAGCCCAGGAGTTTGAGGCTACATTGCAGTGCGCTCCAGCCTGGGTAATAGAGCTATATTCTATTTTAAAAGATACGTTGAAGTGCTATGCTAGCTAAGCCCTCGTACTGGTGAATGAGATCTTTTTTCTAAGTATGGTCTTTACAGGTAAGGTAAAGAAGAGGTCATACTGGATTAGAGTGGACTGTAATCCAATGACTGATGTCCTTATAAGAAGAGGGAAATTTGTATACAGACAGACACAGGGGGAGAATCCCATGTGAGGCAGAGGTTGGAGAGACACAGCTGCAAGTGAAAAATGCACTATGCATTACTTTAAGTAAAATATCCAGCAAGTGGACAGTGCATATTAACGTTGATACTAAAATGGTATATGAACTTAAGGGTTGCATGCCAGTGGTCTCTGTATGTTCAAAATTGTTTCAAAGACGGGGTGTTTCTAAAATATTGATAGGGTTTTTGTTATTAGTTAACAGTGTTCATCATGCCATAATTAGTTTGCCACCAAGGTGGTTATCATATAATTACTTTAGATTATAATTTAAGTTTAGTGATACGGTGATTATTCCTGCCAGTTTTAGTAATTACTATGGTAATAAGAGTTTTAAAAGGATAAAAGTGTATTCATACATATGTTTTTATTACTGTACATTTATGTCAGGTAGCTATTCCATAGAGATGACACAGTTGTCAGAAAACAGATAAATTAGGAAATGTAAAATCTCTGCTTCAATAAGACTGGTCAGATTATTAGTATTACACCATAATGGCAACATCTGCCAGGGAAATTAAAACAAAATTTCCTCCCTAAGGAGATTCTGCCTGCACTAGCTAAAGCTGTGTATATACAAGGAATGCCAGGAAATTCTGACATATTGTTGGAGCAAACATTTCAAAAATATCTTGTGTTTTTTCTGTTTTAGCAACTTCATTGTGTGGTAGTTGGAAGTGAAAATGCCAAACGATATTTTGAAGCCGTTCAAGGATCAAAAGAGCATCGAGGAGAGCTTTTTGGGATCCATAACCTCTTCAGACTAAGACCCCAGGGGTCTTGTCTTACAAGGGACATCCTAGAGGTGTGACAGTGTTCTTCAACCTTTTTGATAATTTTAAAAAATTTTTTTTCTCACTCAGGAAATGAGAAATGCAATTGCTGTTACCTTTTCAGAGAAATGTTTTGTTTTCTTTGCCAAAAATGCCTTATATTTAGAATTACTCCTTTCAGAGAAATAGGAAATGATTTATTTTACCTAAGATTCTTCCATTTATGCTTATAAATAATGCACAAGCAACAATACATATACCAGATAGTGTGAACTCTGAGGCCATTTTCAGACTGACAGAGATCAATTTATTATTTTGAAAACAGCTATTGAAGTCAAGAACTAAGAAAGGATATTTTTCTAAATAAACAAAAATATAAAATATGTTTTTATTAAAAGTCACCAAATACTCCCTGAGATATGCTCTCATGTCTAATGGAGATTTTTATTTTCTGTTCCAAATAAAAATTCCACATCAATATTTCAGACTCTTCCCATTGTGGTCATCCTCAACATACAGATGTTTCTAATTCTTCAAACAAAATATTTATTTATTGCCTTAAAAAATCTTTTAAGTTCTTTAATATGACAGAATACTAAGGGTATTACCCTATTTTCTAATTGATATTAATAAGAGTATCATAAAATCCTGGAATGTCATCTTTTCCACCTCCTTATCACATAGGTAAGGAAACTGAGTCTTGGGGAGTTTCAGGATATTTCCCTTGACTTCTAGAACTTCCTAGTAAATCCTTAATGTACTTCATTTATTCAGTAAGTACCATCAAGACTGTTCAAGGAGCTTTAAGGTCATGATGGGAGGAAGAAGAGAACATTTACATAATAAACATGTCGATGGTTGTCAGTAATCATAGCTAAGCAAGTTCAGTAGAAGTTTAAAATGACAGTGATGGATGGGGAAGAGGAAGGTATCCTATAAATAGTAAAACTATTATACAATGTCTGATGTACACTGCTAAGTTTTCTTTTATAGTAACTATATTTGATTTTGAGTTAAGTGGCCCATTTGAAATTCTCCTTTTTCTGTTTCCCGGCCCCCTTCCTTTTGAATATGCTGTTTCTTTCATGCTTGTTCCTTCTCATTCCTCTTCTTTTACCAATAACTTTGTCCCCCACCCAGATGCCATCTCCATCTCAGAGTACTACCTGACATGCCTGTATTCATATTTCTGCTTTAAAATTATTGTCTATAGAAATGTAAACATTTGTTATCCTGGTTTTGGCCATATATGATGTAGTTTAGTTCTCCGTTTTATCAGAATAGCTACTTATTTCTTTGTTAAACAAGTTATCATGTACATGTCAGAGTGACAAGTTATTGAGTCCTTTTGTTTACTAGCTGTCCTAAGTATAACTTGGTTTGTCTTCAGGAGTATTTACTGATGACAGGACTATCCTTACATTTTGTATGTAGTAAAATATGTGTAACATCTTGCTAGGTATATAATTGGTACTCAATTGTTAAATTAAATTTTGAATTAAAATTGCTCATTTGTCACCAACTAGAACTTAAAATTATTTAGTCCTCAGTAGATTCCTGCCAAAAGATGTTTTAAAATGTCATTGCATACCCTGTATAGTAGAAGCATCTGTCACAAAATAAAAGAAGTTTTTACTTCATGTGATTCATTTTTAATTTTTAAAAAGATTATAGAAAATCCCTTTTAAGGTGTTTTAAAATGTAAAAAAATGAATATGTAACAATCTCATGACTCCTGGGAAATTTAGTTTTATCTATATTATGGTTTCCCTTTAAAGATAGAAACTGAGAGTACATTTCAATATCTATCTTATAAATATCAATATTTATTGAGTGTATGCCAAATGCAAGGACTATTCATAGAGCTGGACTATAGAGAGGCATGGAGAGTAAAGTCATGGCAGGTCTAAAAGTGCTTATAATTCTCTATAGATTTGTAGGGGAGATTTTCATTTGCTGCCTTGGATACCAGGTGGTTGGAAACATGCCACACCATTGGTATGTCTGTGCATACGTAAGTTGGGTATTTATAACTCCAATGATGGCAATATTATTTTCTCTTGTTCCATCAACAGATGTAGCCTTCAAAAGAGAAAGAATTGATTGCCTTTTAAAGAATTTAATATTCTAGAATCTAAGCCATTAGATACCTCTGTTAAATGATACACCAAAAGCTTCAAAGTGCATTTACTTTGCCAAAAGATGTAGCAAGCCTGTGATATAATTAAGGTATTGTTTTTAGTTTCATATTAGGATGGACCTTTACATTTCGATGTTTACTATGCCTAAAGTAGAAAAAATTTTTATGAATATGAACAATTAATACACTAGCAATGTAGGCTAGAATATCAGCTTCCCAATACTCAACATTGTGGTGTTTGAAATGTTATTAATAGGTCCTTACTAAATTATGTTAGGAGTGGTTGTTATGTATATCATGCTAGGTAAATATATGACATTTTTCACTCCACTAGTGCCTTTTATGGAGTTGGCTGAACACTAAACATTATTAGTGTTCTGTGTTTGAAAAAGTAGACTTAAAGACAAGGATTAAGAATATTTTCAAATGTTACATAAACCATATATATGAGTTCCTTAATTAGCAAGCTGAAAAATAACATTAAGAATGCTAAGGCAAGCTGTACTCAGTTTTTCCTAACTGAGTAAGGATTTAGCATGCCACTGCTACTGTTTACCCGGTTATTTTTGCCCCAGATGGCACAGTTATTTGCAGTGTTTCTTGCTAATGTTACAGAGAGAAGGTCAGGTGGAAGCAGGGATCATGACAGCCACAACATGGTTGAAAGAGGAACCTCCACCACACAAAGGAGAAACGGTAAGTACCATTTGGGTTTGTAGCCCACAGCACCTAGAAAACACACTGTGAAAATTTTAAGTTCCTTTTCCTTTTGCCTTTACTTTTCAACATGGAAGGAAAAATTTTTTAAGAGTCAAAGGACACAAAGTCAGAAGACTCTGTGAGTAAAATTAACTTAGGTCAATTTAACATTCATATAAGAATAAAGTCAGGAACAGTTATCAGGCATTTATATCTAAACTGGAATTTTAACTATACCAAATTGTAGCTCTAGAATTAAATGTACCACTAACCCAACCCAAATACATAATTTTTTTACTAAATGGAAAATTAAATGGAAAAAATCACCGTCATTGTGTTTAAAATTATTAAGCCCCAAATTGAAATCATTCTTTTAACTCAAAGAAGATACTTTTCTTGATTTGAGTCATTGATTTTTTTAGTATTTTGTCATCTCACATACCACAAAATCTATGTTGTCATAATAAAGCCATTTTAAAGGTAAAAAATATGTGTGGAAGGTGTTTTATGGTTGGTTTTTTTTCTTGTTTGCTTTTAGAGACTTAACTATAAATGTATACCAGCCTAATACCTTTGAATTTGGGGTGAACATTTCTTCTCTGTAAATTTAGGAAAAATATGAGTATCAAATGTTGTCAGAAATATTACTGGATAATACTTTCCTAAAATCTTTTACTAAGAAAGCCTCAGTTTTAGGAAACTGAAGGATATATTATACATGTATTTAACCCTGATTAATGTGAAAAAAGGTTAAATATTGAATTTAAATCTTTAGCAAATTTTACTCCAAAAAGTGTTTCTTTCTAGTGATCAAGACTCTGTTGGACTTTATTTTAAATCAATTAAAACAATTTTCCCGTTGTGAATTCTTTACCTTGTTAACTCATGTTAATTTGTTTTGTTCTTAAAGCATGACTAGAAATATCTGCTAGACTCTAGTAAACTTCAGTAAGGCTTCAGCAATAAGTTGTGTCCTTTTTCACTTTTGAGGCCAGAGTTGTGAGTCCTTGTGTCTTAAATGTTGATCACTTTCCTTTAGATACTTTGATTGCATGGTACTCTACTTTAACTTTTTAATTATTTCAGAAAGTTATTCAACTTGAAAGGGGAAAAGACTTTACCAGAGTGTAATATTAACATTTATTTATTAAATGTTATACTCTTAGAAAATACTAAGTAATATATCTAAATTATCTGACTGAAGTTAATTCTCATCCAGTGTGATAAATTCCACATAATTATCTTGATGTTTCCTAATGTTTCTGCCATTGCTTTTTATACAGCCTAGACAGCCCGACTGTCAAGAGCTCAGAGATCCAGAACAGCTTGCAGAGCCACTGGCAAAGGAAGTGTGTGATCTCTGCACTGACTTTAGTGATGATGAATCAGTGGGAACCTCAGGAAGAAAGGCTGCTAAAAAAAAAGCATCTGATTCAAGTAAAGCTTCCAGTTTTCCAGGACAGTTTACCTTACTCCAGTGCGGTTTCGCTAAAGTGTTTGAAGCAGAATGGAAAGCAGTTGAGGATCATGATAGAAGTATTGCTTCTGATGCTAAAAGTTGTGACGAGCAGCCCATGTGCCTTTCAGCAGAAGCCAAAGATGCTAGTTTTCAGAAAAATCAGGACTCTCTTGGTACTTCAAAACATCAGAAGTTAGATAATCTAAATCTAAATGAAAAATGTATTTTTTATAAAAGTAAGATTTTAGAACAGAACATTTCTTCTGAGTCTGATGATGAGAAAACATTTAAAAATACCAAGGAACATTGCATTTTACACAATGCCACAGAATCTGAAGACAGTGATGTCATCTGTCCCACACAATGTGTAACTCAGAGATTCCCTAAGAATGGTATAAGGTTAAAGCCACCCTTGGATGGATCTGAAGATTCTGCAATAGAAAGCCCTGTAAAAACAAATAATGGTAATGATAGAAAGACTGATGAGAGAGAAAATGGAATAATTTCAAAAAAATTAAATCCTGAGAACACAACCTTGAAACCTATTATGAAAAGAAAAGGCACTAGTGATATTAGCGATGAATCTGATGACATTGAAATGTTCTCCAAGTCAAGAGTAAGAAAGCAAAGAACTGCTAGATCATTGAAGTTTAAGAGAAAAAAGAAAGTTAAAAGGGAACTTGATGATTTTTCTAAAACAATGAAGAAAACAAACCAACTGTATACAACACATGAGAATTGTAACTCTCAGTTTATTGATGATTATTCATCACCAGATGATGATTTATCTACTGGCCACTTCAGTTTCTCTAAACAGAACCATAGACCAAAAACTGTAAAAGGAAGAATCAGTTTTTCTTCAGAATTGCCTAGTCATAATAAGAAAAATAGCACTTTCACGTCAAGGAAACCAACGAAACTTTCAAATGAGAACGTTGTCAATCAAGAGCAGATGGATGAATCAATGGATAAACTTTTAGGTAAATATAGACACATTCTAAAATTGTTTTATGCAAATAGTTCTGTAAGAGATCCTTGAATTAGTTTGTAAGATAACTCTAAAATCAAGATGCTACATTGAGGTACAAATTAGGAAGGCAAGTAGGGATAGATAAAGGGAAGACGGGAGCCTCTTCACATGGTCCATCTGAATCTCAGCTCCTCTGCTGCTGCTCTTATTCTTACTTCGACAGTAATTACTTATTTGCATTTTTATGTAACCCTGAATATTAGAGTTTGGTCTCATTCATTTTGTAAAACTTTTATATAGTCTCTTATAATCTACAGGAATTCTTATCCCTTTAAATGTTTTAAAGATGTCTAAAGACCATCTTTAGAATTTCCCACAATTTGCATTTTTGCTAATTGTATACTCAGTATGGTTGAGCATGTTTCTCTGTCCTCTGTATTACCTGCAAATGAGCAGTTTACTCCTAAGACAGGAAACTCAGATTAGATTCCTTTGGCAAGACTATAGAAGATACAAAATGTTTGCTTTTCTTTCTACTTACCATTTCAGCAGTCACTGATACTTGATGCCTATACCTATTCATCCGTTCAGGGTAGCAAAATGACATTTCCTACTTCTCATTTCATTTTCATTTATTAGTCAGAATGCTTTTGTAAAGAGATACTTATCACCTACTATTGCTTACCCAGTGGTACAGTTCACACAGAGGCAAGAAAAATGCTTAATTTTTTTTAAAACCAGTTTTTTTTGTTTGTTTGTTTTTTTGACCTTTTAAAAAATTTAAACCAGTTTTTATAATAAATTGATTCCATGTCATCCTTAGAGGATGAACCATTTTTGTCTTAACATCATTATAAATTCATTGACTCAAACGGTAATGAGTCTCATACATTGCAATTACTATTTTTAAGCTTCAATATTCCAATCTTTGGCCAGTGGGAGCCTTTTGACATGAATGTTTTGGTTCCTGAGACCTTATGGCATGATGCTAGTCATCTTTGAAAGCATCCTTCTTATCTAGAACTACAAGATATTCCAAGATCATCTTATATATTTTCTTCCCCAGACCTAGAATCAGTCATTTCTCTAAAATGTCTTAGTTTCTTTTAGAGAGAAAGTATATTTCAAGACCACAGTCTAATACTAGTAATGATCATTGCGACTACTGGCGTGGTTATTATTTCTGGGCCTTTTAAATGCTCATATTATTTGCATGTATATTAATACTTACACACATGTCATATATTTTCATGTACATATACATATTTGTATATGATTATGAAATACCTCTAGTTTATATTTATATTGATACTTAATTTGAGAGTATAGAGCTTTTACTTAACCTCTTGTCTATTATATATAAATACCATTTCTTCCATATTGATAATTCTGATTCTCAGCAATAATATTCTCTGAGATTCTTGTGATAACAGTTTGTGCCTTTATATACAAAAGTCAGTTCTGTCGGATATAAATCCTTGGCTCACACTTTCTCTTCTTGAATGTCTTAACTAGGTAGCTTCATTTTCTTCTGACGTGAAGCCTGGTGCCATGTGTTCTTTCTTCTTTTAGATACCTAAGGGATTTTTTTTTCTTTTCATTGATGTCTAGTAATTTTGTTAGATTCTGTCTTGATGTTAATTATTGTGGGTCAGTATGTCATGCACACAGTGTCATTTCCACTTGATTTTTATCTCAGGAAAGCTTTCTTGTTTAGTTGTGTGTTCTATTCCTTTGCTTTGGCTTTCTTCTTCAGGGGCTCCTGTTATTCAAACGTTTGGTCTTTACCTGTCTTCAGTATTTGTCACATTCTTTCAAATCTTTTTTATCTCTTCATTTCTTTTTGCTTTGCAAAAATTTCCTTGTGTTTCTCTTAAGGCATAACCTGTTGTATTACTCCCCGTTAATGTTTTTTCTAGTATACTCTTCATTTCTGAAATAACTTTTTTTTGATCTCTAAGTCTTTCCTGAGTTCTGTCACTCATTTCTGAGTTATTCTAATAATGACTTAAATTGTTAATTCATATCTTTATCATTTTTTGTTTTTTGTGAGCACATCTTTTTGGCATGTTTTCACTGAAGGACTATCATTCTGCTAATTCACTTTTTTTCTCAAAATTTTTGTGAGATTTAACCCTGCTTTTTTTTTTTTTTTTTTGCAGTTTTTGGCCGGGGCTGAGTTTTAACCCACCACCTCCGGCATATGGGGGTGGCGCCCTACTCCTTTGAGCCACAGGCACCGCCCCACCCTGCTTTTCTTTCGCTCATTTTTATATGAAACTATTTTCCCTGATTCTTTTTAAATGAGGCAGAGTTTAGGAAGTCTTTTCTAACCCCATGGTAATCCATTTGTGGTTTGTGTATGGAGTATAAAACTGTGGTGGGATATCCTATCTCTCTTTGTCTTCCCTGTGTTGCTCCAGCACTTCTCTTTCCCTCACCCCTGCTCTTCCTGTCCTACTTATTTTGATTCTTTCCCAGCAGTGTCTCCCCTTTGTTGGGCCCCCAGTTTGGGGTGCTCCTAGGAGTAGCCTGCTACAGCCCCTTGAGGCCTTCTTACCATGTGTTCTGCACCCCCCTCAGCACTGGCGGGCAGGAAATGTCCCCACATTTGGCTGCTCATCTCCACTGGGCCCATTGTATTTTCCACTGAAGCCTGTTGGCTAATCTGGGGTCTCCTGTTCTGAGGTCTGTCAGTTACCACCCTGTTGCTTCCCTCTTGGCTTCACACAGACCCTGATTCTGTATGGAGGCTGTAACTACTGGTGGATTGTCCCCACTTGCTTGCACTCATGGAATATCTTATTTAAAATGTCCCAGGGCTTTTGGTTTTGATGTCTAGTTTCTCTCCAATTTCATGTGGAGATTCAAAGAAATTGAAAATCTGTTTCCTCTGCCACCATTCCCTCTGCAAAATCTGTTTGTGATTTTATTTTTTATTTTTTTTTGAGACAGAGCCTCACTATGTCACTCTTGGTAGAGTGCTGTGGCATCATAGCTCAAAGCAACCTCAAACTCTGGGGCTTAAGCGATATTCTTGCCTTAGCCTCCCAAGTAGCTGGGACTATAGGCGCCCGCCACAATGTCTGACTATTTTTTGGTTATAGTTGTCATTGTTTAGGAGGCCCGGGCTGGGTTTGAACACACCACTTTTGGTGTTTGTGGCTGGTCCCCTCCTCACTGAGCTACAGATGCTGAATTGTTTGTGATTTTAAGCATAAGCATTCCTTCACAAGTATCTGACTTATTCCCAAAAAACTATCTGAAAGAAGGTGAAACATAATGACATTTTACTTGAAACCTTAATTGTTCTGTTTGATTTATTTAAAGATCAGACTTTCTTTTGTAGTTTTTTGTATTTTCATTTAAAAGTTCATTATGACGTATATTTTGGTACTATTATTAATGAGTACTAGATTATCTTTTGGTTTGAGGAATTATTACATAAATTATTTTTAAATAGTCAGTTGAGGATTTTTTTTACTCTGCAAAAGGTAGCAATAGTTAGTATGGTACTAATGCATAAAATGTGTCATCAAAATCAAGAAAAATTAGCAAATTTTCTATCAGAAGAATCCTTTGAAGTTTGCGAAACTGCATGCTATAATAAATAATATCTGTTTTTTTGAAATTTAAGAAGAACATTATCCTAGTTACTCTTTTAGTCATATTACTGAATGTCTTATGTTTGCTTGATTGGCAATTTCTGGTTGAGAGAGGTTCAGGACTGAAACAGCGTAAGCGTTGAAGGTCATAATTGAAGTTCATTGCCAGTGCTGTTTGAGGGAGCTTTTACAGGCCTCTGTTCTTTATGACCACAATTTAAAAATAAATTATGGGTGCCTAGAAGCAAAGCAATAAAAATTGTAGCCATTTTTTAAATCTCTTGTAGATAAAAGCCATGAGTTAATTTTTTTTATTTCCTAAAAAGCTCCTATCTTGACATTCTCTGGGAATATGTACAAAAAAGGTAAAATACAAACAATAAAACTGAGCAAAGCCAACCAAATGAAACTCCCTGGTCATAAACCGCCATGCTCCCATTCCATCACTGTAATCAAGTACACATTTAAAGGAACAGATACGGTTAACACTGCTCTTTAAATTCATAAACAACTTTTTTAAATTAACAAAGGAAACAAATTTATAGAGAGGACCCTCAACCATGACTACCTTTGCCCAAAACCTCCATTTCAAAACAGTACCTAATCACAGTAGCTCTCATATTGATGAGAAGGAAAAGTCATTTCCAAGTTAACCTGGACCAACATACTTGAACTTTCTCGTTTCAATTGTTTTCAAAAGAATATTGTCATATAAATGTTCAAATAATAATTTTCTTGAGGATTAAAAATAAAGCAAGTATGTTTTAGGTTTTTTTTTACACTAAACTACCAGTATAGTATAATACTGGCAATTTTTAAAGTATACACAGAATCATATTTCCTCATAATAATACATCACTTAGTAACCATCAATTACCTCCTAGATGGTGTTCAGGAAGTGGCTTACATTCACTCAAACCAGAATGTGATTGGATCAAGCAAAGCTGAAAATCACATGAGCCGATGGGCAGCCCGTGATGTATTTGAATTGAAGCAGTTTTCCCAGCTTCCTGCTAACATAGCTGTTTGCAGTTCTCAGGTAAGAAAAATAAAGGGTAATATCTTTAGCTTTTACTCCTAAGTATAAGAAACAAAACACCAGTTGGGGAACTGTCAACACTAAAGATGTTTTGGTTTAAGCAACAAATCTGCATCTAAATGCCTAATAATGTTGAGTTGCTTAATAGTTTCTCTAAAATTTGACCTATACCTACAAAAGAAGAGAAATATGAAGGAATCATACAGTTAAATGAGAACCCAAACCACTTTTGCTTATATGGAAAAAGAACAGCACGTGATTAGATTTTCCCTAAAATTTTGCATTAAAATGACACACACACACACACACAAACTAGCTTCATTATAGAATTTATATTTTTACCTATAGGATTTTTATAACATTAAAAGTAATGAGGCTCCGCGCCTGTGGCTCAAGCGGCTAAGGCGCCAGCCACATACACCTGAGCTGGCGGGTTCAAATCCAGCCCCAGCCCCCCAAACAACAGTGATGGCTGCAACCAAAAATAGCCAGGCATTGTGGCAGGCGCCTGTAGTCCCAGCTACTTGGGAGGCAGAGGCAAGAGAATCGCTTGAGCCGAGGAGTTGGAGGTTGCTGTGAGCTGTAATGGCACAGCGCTCTACCCAGGGGATTGCTTGAGGCTCTGTCTCAAAAAAATAAAAAAGTAATGACTACTTCCCGTGGGCTCTTCCCACATAAAATTTCTGTTATATGGAATTATATTATATGTAAATGTGATTTTTTTTTAATACATAGTCACTTATACCAAAAGTTTTAAAAAATACTTTCTTCTCTTTGGCCTATTATTTTTTATTTGTTTCTAAGAGCCAAGTGTCTGAAGAGTCATTTTACTATTACTTCGTGGTAGTAAAATAATAATCCATCACTTAGTAACCATCAATTACCTCCTAGATGGTGTTAAAGAGTTAAAAACATATACTATATAATAGCAGAGATATTTTGTTTCAGCTTAGTACAACTTTTAAGAATGAAAGGGGGAGAATCCCTCTGAACTCTCACGGTATCTTCATTTATCTGTGCCTTCCCTGGCTCAACAAAGGATTTGAATTGTCTTAACAATAAAGTTGAGTACAAAATGAAATTCAGAATAAGAGAAAATGTAAATTAAACTGCATGTTCAAAACTGGGACAAAGTTTGTAATGCAGATTTATAGGATATAATCTACCCAGAATTTTATTAACACAAATTTGATTGAGTTTCCTAATGCATAAAATAAATGAACTATCAAGTGATTTCTCAACTAATGCATTTGGAAATACATGTAGTGCCTTGCTGGCATTAATGTCTGGAGGCCAAGAATATTAAATAACTCTCCTGGACAGGGGATGAGGTGGGGCCTGGGAAGGAATTCCACACTTGAAGAATTGTTCTGCCCAAAATGCCGTAACACCCTGCTGAGAAACACTGAGTTTAATAGCTATCCTTAAGGATAAAAAAGTAACATACTAGTTCTTCTGGGAGGAGCAAACCTTTTCCTAGCACTTAATTAGAAGAAAACTTGTCACCTGGGGTTTTAAATGAGCCCACAGAATGATCTAGTGAGCAGTCAGTTGCCTTATAATGTCCTTAGTGTAAATGTAGTAACTCACTGTGAAAGGCTGGGCTTTTTAGCATTTTTTGATGTAATCCACAGGCCCAATGCTGAAATACAACTCATGAAAGCATTCTTTCATGACCCAAGAATGCTGCTTTTAATATTCTCATTTGATCTAGAAATAGACCATCTCTCAACCAACACAATATTCTATAGATTGACTACCTCATAGGTACCATCTGAAAACAACAGGCAGAAATATATTGGGTTTCCCAGAAATATGCTTTATTAGGATAAAGACCATATTATAATCTTTTAAACATATAACTAATGTTTAATTGGGGTGTTTTTAAACCAAGTCCTTTTTTAAACCATGTCCTTTTCCAAACAAACAAATTTTAATATGCAAAGTCAGATAATTTGGAAAACCCCTATAGTGGATGTTAATGAAATACTTTAACTGGATATTAGTCATTAGCTTATTTAAAAATTTCTCAGAGAAGAAATTTCTAAGCACATAACTCCTGCAAAAATGGACCTGACAACCAACCCCTAGATATAGAAGCAATGACAGTCCCTTTGAAACCTTCTTATAAAATGGAAAGTTATAAAAATGAAAATGCTGGAAATATTCTTGCATCTAACCTTTTTCAGCTCTGACATTTTTGAAGTGAACAGCACAATCTCATCAGAAACTTTGTCTCTTCACAGTAATTTTTAGAGTAAGGGGCATCTTTTATTAGGAAACAAATTAGAATACCTACCTCCTGGCGTTTCCAACATACCCTTTGATCTTATATATCTCCCCTCTCACACATATACCAACTTAGTAGACTCTTTTCAGAGAAGATGAAGAAATTTGTTGTTTAATGGCTAACTTATGGTGGGAAAATATTTGGGGAAATTTTAAAGCCACTGAGCAGATCCAATCCCAGACCCCCAATGCTGGCAGGCCAAGAACAGTGTACAAACACATTTATTGCAGTGGCTGACTTCTTTATGTCCATTTGATACAGTAAAATTTCATTCCAGCACTTCAAAGCCATTTCACAAAATTTCCAAGAAAAAATGTCCCCAATTACTGATTTCATTGTATCTGACCAGTATTACTTCAACACCTTTAATAAGAAAATCGCTGAAACACGCCATTGTCTTTGGTAAAAGATATTTATGTCACTCACTGAGAGATTTTGCAGCTTGTTGTGTGGTGGTGGGTGGCAATAGTGAATTTGCAATTTTGAAAGAATTTAAAAATAGCTGGGGCAAGAAAAAGGACTAAATGGAGGGGTAGGGAAATGAAGCGAGAACAAGAGACTCAGTCATAGTGTTAGAAAATATCTGCAAACCTGTAGTCTCCAAAAAACCCCAGACCTCCCACCTACAGTACGGTATCTTTCATCTGGGGCTCAAATTCAGAATCTTTTTGATTACTGAGAATTCTTCTGAGTGGTTCATATCTATCATCAAAGTTTTATTAAAGAACTTAACTTATGTTTGAAAAGATTGTGTGTGTGCGCAGTCATGCACAGGACATGTTTCTGCAGCCAACACAGACATGTTGCCTCACTTTCTAAGAAAAAACAAATCCTGTTTATTTATATGAAACCAACACACAAATAACAGTGGCCACAATATGCTAATATTTCACTTCCTGAGCAGTATTATAATGAAGTTTGTATTACAGGCTTTAAACTAAATTGCAAATGAATATAATAAATGGAAAACATGCAGAAGAGAAGTAATGAACACCATAATTCCAGATAAAGTCCTGTGGTCTTTCACTGTTTCTCAGTCTGTTTGATGGGTAGTAATTATTGATAACTAAAATAACAAAACTAGGAATCTACTTTTCAAATTCAACCATACATTAGAAAAGGCCTAAAATATACTCTGTCTGGTGTTTTCTTTGTAATCTTATTGTTTATACTTTCATAAATTATTTTTTATGCATAGAACATATTTTATAGATGTCCTAAATTAAATTTCTAAAGATGTCCTAAAACAAACTTCTATGTATACCTTTATTATTTGATAATACAAACTGTGTAAAATAATGTGCAAAATAAGAACATGTTTTGCCTTAAATTATACCTCAAGATTTTAGAACCATTCTGAAAACAGTTCATCGTAAAAGATGAGATGTCTCATAATATGAAAGAAAACCTGTGGGACTTAAGTTTAAGCTCAGACCGAAAGAAAAATGTTGTAAGCATTTGAAGGAACTGGTAATACCTTTTTTAGAGTTAATTTGTCCTTTTATTATATGGAATCATGTCACAAAACTTAACTATACCTGCTTGTGATGTGGTGCCTCCTTTTCTTCAATCAACTGGATGTTTTCAACTTAAGTTTACTTAAAGTTTTCTGAAAAGAAATGTACAAAGACAGCATTCAATTAAGGATTAATCACCATGGCAACTGGGATGTGGTGACTGAAGAGGGAGGATGTATTCTCCCCTCAGTTTCCTGCCAGCTGTCATAGTCAACCTCTGCTGTCTGAATTCAAGCCAAAATATAGACTGTGACCAACTCTCAGAAACTATATCTGTATTTTTATAAATTGGTACAAGTATCAGACTATAAAAGAAGACTTAATCCCCTGAATTGGATGACAGACACTTGGCACTCTTGCTAGTGTTTGACAGAGAAATAACGGGTCGCTTTGTAGTAAAACCTGGATTACTAGTAAACCCTTCTTTATGTTATTGCAGTGTGGTGTAAATGAGAGAACTAAGCATGCTGTCAGCCTGAGGTGGGAGGCGGCGCTGGGGTAGAGCCTTTTATATAACCAGTGCAGGTTTAAGCACTGTTCAGAAAATACTGTAAATACAAAATGTTGTGTTAGTAAGAACTTCTCTCTCTTGTATTTATATTAGATTGGCATTTCATAGATTACTTAAAGAAAGGATTTCTATGAGCTATAGTGGGTTTGATTGTAGTATGTTTATACAGGTTTTGGAGTCAGCAAAGAGAGATGGACTGTTTATAGTGAGCAGACTTTGGGGAGATAGAGCATTCCATTATCCTATTTTTCAGGATAATGAATGGCATGATGGTTTACAGTAATTGTTCACAAATGACTGGTGTATGAAGTAGTCCAGTAAGTAAGGTTTATAGTTTCACATGTAACAGAATTAACTCTTACTAAGTGGGATTTTTTTTATGGTCATATCTTTTTTTTTTCATAGACTAATGTAACTGATGAGCTGATGTATGCAAAACACATTCAACTTGTTGCAAGAAAAGCACTGAAATTATTTAAAATATAATATGCATTTTTATTATTATATTTATGATTATTCCTTATCAGTAGGGATGATGAATAAAACTCCCTCCATCCCTCTGAATCTGTACAGTGACCTGTTGTTATTTTTGTTGCTAATGGTACCACTAATAGAACACATTAGAATACCTTAAAAGATCTCTGGTACAGACCTCTAATTTTATGGATGAAGGACCTGCTTTGAATCATGGCTAATTTTTCATGAAAATTATTATTAAAGTATATTCAAAAGGAATTATAAACTAATTTAACAATGGACTAGATTGAGCAAAATAATATGCTTATTAAGAAGTAGTTTGACTCTAACTCCTCTCCTAGTTGGTCATTGTTCCAATGGTATATCAAATAGATATGATTTCTTTGAACACTTTCTCCATTGAGAATAGTTAGAAGGGTCTGAATAGTTTAAAAGAAAATACTGTGTATCTGTTTAAGTAATACTTTTAGGTAACAATAAAAGTTTAGGGACAAAGGTTTCGTTGAACTCTGACTGACCCCACCTAGCGAATTAAAGACTGTTAAGTGCTTAGCAGCTCTTTTTAAATTATATTTTATCCCTCTCTGAAAACCATGGTATCAATTGGATATGCCCACTTAATGGAAGCACCTATTGCCTTGTCATCTAAGAATCCTGCCTGTACACATAGGATTTTTAAAGGTGAATAAAGCAAAATCATGAGTTCAGAGAATCACAGTATTTCAGAATTTGAAGGATTCTTAGAGACTATTTAACCCAAGCATCTCATTTTACTGAAGATTAAAAATGAGAGGATGAGTGACTTCCCATAGGCGCTAGGGCTCAGCAATAGCATCAGCTTACATCCCTGTACTGTTTCTGCCCTTCTGTCTTTTCCCAAGCTGTTCAACCTCAGTTTCTTTGCTCTGTGTTTTGTTTTGGAGATTTCAGTTTTACATTCCCCCTATGACAAACCGGTCTTTTAATTTTCTGAGATAATCTGTGAAGAATCGCCTTCATTTTAACAATTTGACAAAAAATTCCGGTAGATGGAATGCATCCTTCCTTTTTAAAAAAGATATTATTTCAGGTAATTAAACTCTACTTAGACTCAAGAAATATAGTATGATTGTTGGCAATATCTATACTATCAAAGATATTTTGGCAGAGGTGTGATTTTTTTTTTTTTTTACTTTTTTGCTTTTATGTTTGCTTTTTCTCTACCTGGAATAACCTTCAGTCTTACAGTTTTAATCCCCAGATCTTCAAATCTTTGTTCATTGTAAACTCTACCTCAAATGTGTCATCTTTTCCAAAAGTCTGCTGCAGTTCCTCCCTTGCTTGTATAGTCTTTGTGCTTCATCCAGTACACTATCTAGTCCATTCTTACTCTCAGATCTGACTTTCAAATTGTGATTATAGTTTTGTCAGTACCTAGCTTTCTTTTCTGATAAACTCTGAACTTCAAAACAGTAAAATATGTCTTGATTTGCTTTTGATAACCTGATACTTTCTGAATAAATACTTTTAGAATATTAGGTTTTCAGTTGTCAGGATATGATGAACCCCAGCACTCTCTTTAAAGAATTTTTGAGTGGTTTAAATAATCTTTTCCATGAATAACTTTCATAGTTTCCTTTGTTCAGAGTTACCACTGAATATATTTAATCAGCCAGGGGCAAGATCCCTCCTAATCTAAATGAGTATTCTCATTTGCCTGGCATTCATGGTCCTCAATGGATTTACTTAGCCTACACCTCCAACCATAACATCTGCTCTCTAATCCTCCACTCCACTTAGACCTAATTTGAGTTCCATTTCCTCCATTAAGCCTCAGTCTTCAGGGATCACGGTATTCCAGGGTCCTTTAGTATCTATTCTCTATGACAGTCATCAGTGTAGATATGGTGTGCACCTCATTATTCTTACTTTATGGGTATTTGTTCTTTTTTCATGTATGTTACAAGCTGCTTATGGATCAGGATCATGGAGTCCACTCCTGTAAACACCATCACAGCAATGGGCAACACAGAGTGGGGGGTTCAGAAAATGTTTATGATTGATAATTCTCTGTGAAAGTACTACATAAGACAGATTCCCTACAACCATTTTCACAAGTTAAAGCTCCTCAACTCAGCTCTGTGAGTTAATATGAAAGTGGATATACTAACAGGTAATATAAAGTTATTAGTCATGCTAGAGCAACAGAAATGCTGGTGTCCTTCATCTTCATTCATTATTTGTCATCTGTTAGCCATAGTGCTAGTGTAGGAAACCTGCTCAAGAAAGGAGAGCATGAAGAATGTTGTCAGAAAGCTATCTCTATCCACGGATCCTCATCTGGCAAAAATAAATCTGAAGTCCTTTGTCTCTTCTAATTTTTGTCTTCCAAAGCTCTATGAAATGTCTCCCTGTGTCCTTTCCATGGCACATAAGACCTGTCTCAATTTGGCCCTAGCTTGTTTTTCTAGTCTCATTCTGGGAGTACAAGATGAACAGGCTCTTCCTGGACAGCTTCAGCTTATGAAACTAGTCTCCCTGCCTTTGCTCCCTATGGTTTTTCTGTTTAAAATTCCTTTTACCTGTGTCTGCTGATTAAACTCCTACCCCTTGTATCATCTGCCCCAAGTCTTCTCCAAAGAGTGTAAATTTCTTTCTTTATTTTTACTTGTGTGTGTGTGTGTATATATATCTGCTAGAACAGTTATCACACTGTATTCTGCACTTCTGTATGTATATCTACAAAATGCTTTTAGCTACAAAAAATGGAATAACCATCTAAAAGTGGGCTATACAGTACGTCATTGGACTAATTCACATAAAAGCAAGTTTGGAAGGAAGCATTTTCAGGGTTGGTGCTACAGCCCAATGATGACATAAGGACTCAGACTCTTTTATTTTCTATGCTGCTATCCTTAGTAACTTTAGCTATTAGTCCTTAGGCCTTTTGCATCATGTTCTAATAAATGTATCCTGAGACAGAAAGTGTCATTCTTTTCTCATATTTCCCCCCTTTTATTAGGGAGCAAAATCTTTCTGTAAGAACATGATTGGTTTGACTAATGTCAGTTCACCCCCCTAGAAATGAGAGAGCAATCCACCTCCTCTGAGCACATTTCTAATAGAAACACAGTTTTAATAGGAAAACAGAGAGGCAGTGGCTTTTGGGTAGGTCATCAATAGCATCTGCCACTGTTTCTGGGCTTAGACTGTGAGTCTCTTTTATGTTGGGAGCTGAATCTTAATCTACTTTATTTTTCAAGGACCTAGTACACACTTTCTACACAGGTATTCAATTAGAGCTAACTGGTTTTAATTTAATTTCTAAAGGATATTAAATAAAGCCTTCTCAAAAAAGATTCTATAAATGAAAATGTGAAGAATTACTCTAATAGTATAAGCATAAATCTCATGTGGTTGGTTGGCATTAGACAGGATAAATATCTCTGAACTGGAATTTGTTATATTTTTACAAATTTTCTGATGAACATAATATCTCCCTTAACATAATCAGAATCTACTCTCACAGCTTTCCAGCAGGATTGTTGACAAGTTGATATTGTATTTTAGAGTTGTTAGCCATACTCCTTACTGTCAGAATCGGATTTCAATTCATCTGTAAAGAGTTCTCATGACTATTTGGTAAGAATTACTTCAAAATAAATTAGAAAGCCATATCCCACTATTTTGTTTGTATGTAAGGCTATCCTGTTGCAGATGAAATATCAAATGCCTTAAAATCAAGAACTTTTTACCTTCTTTGTAAAAATTTTTTGGTAAATGTCTCCCCAAAATTAATTTTTCTTCATTGTTGAATGGAAAAATAAACTTTTTCTTTTGCTTTTACCCCTTGACAATCAACATAGAAGATGTGTGTGACCAAATGTGTGAGACATTTCCCTGCACACCAGCAGGCAATCAGTTCTTCAGCAGACATCAGCTGGGCCTCCTCCAATTCAATTCTGACACTGTCTACCTGGATCCCACAGGGTAAAGGCTCAGTCCCCAAGACTGCCCCCCCACTTCTGATGCCAGTCACAAGCCCCTGTGCTTCTGACCAATTAGCTATAAATCAGGGTTCCCTTGACTCCCTGCTCAAGTTTGCTTATTTTGCTTCATCAGGTCTCACAGAACTCAGGAAGATACTTGTTTGCATGTACTGATATACATTTACAAAGGATGTAAATGAAGTGATGTGTAGGGTGAGGTATGGGAAGAGATACGGAGCTTCCAGTAACCTCCACATATTCAGCTATGTGGAAGCTCTCTGAACCCTACCCTGTTGGGATTCATTATGTAGTCATGTTTGATTAAACCACTAGCCATTGGTGATCCACTAGACTTCTATCCCTTCTCCCCTCTCTGGAGGTTGGGAGTGAAGTCCCAACCCTTTAATCCTGCCTTGGTCTTTCAGGTGACTAGCCCTGAAGCTGCCTAGGGGCTGCCATTCATCAGACAACTCATTAGCTTACAAAAAGACACCACTTTGGACATTCTAAGAATTTTAAGAGTTGTCTGCCAAAAAACTGGAATGGAAACCAAATATATATTTCACTATATCACAATTGTGTGTTTATCTGTGTCAATTTATATTCATCTAACAAACATTAGTTGAGAGTCTGCAGGGTATATGACTCAGGGCTCAGTTAAAAATAATACATGAATGCCCTCTGGATTAGAGGAATATATGATCCAGTTGAACAGTTGAAAAACAGTAGAACCTCCATAGTTTACCACTTCCCTACATTGACCACCTCCTTAAGTTGACCTGATCTTCACAGACTAGACATGCACCACGTGTATGTATCAGTTCAATAGGCCTAGTTCCTTATATTGACCATCTCTGTTGACCAGTTTGTTACTGTCCCTCGGATGGTCTGTCAGATGGAAAGGAGCCACAAAGAACCAGGCCGAGCAGAGTTAATAGAAGAGATTTATTAAGAGCATCTGCAAGCAGATGAACTTCCATCAAAAATGGAAGATGGTGACAGCACAGAATTAGGGTAAGGGGCCTCTTTTAAAGCAATTCAAGGCATGGTGCACATGCAGAGTAGGAAGTAGCCCATGTGTCAGTCCTAAGTGGCTGATGTGTCAGTCATCAACTTGTGATGTGTTGTTTAAGACCAGAGGTCATCTGCTGGAGGCATTGTAAAAGGCTGGAAAGTTATCTGCTGAAAATCTTATGTAACCTGGCAGGAATGTTTAATAGAACCAGAAGAAACACAGCCAGTCCTATTATTTGCTTAATGAATGTCTGGATCCATCAGAGGTAGAGAAAGATTAACAAGTTCTCTTTGCTTAAGAATGGTTAGATCTGGGCTGGATACAGTGGCTCATGCCTGTAATCCCAGCACTTGGGAGGCCAAGGCAGGTGTATTACCTGAGTTCAGAAGTTCGAGACCAGCCTGAGCAAGAGCAATACCCCATCTCTAAAAAGTAGCCAGACATTGTGGTGGGCACCTATAGTCCCAGCTACTAGGGAGGCTAAGGCAGAATCACTTAAGCCCAAGAGTTTGAGGTTGCTGTGAGCTGTGATGCCACACCACTCTACTGAGGGTGACAAAGTGACACTGTCTTAAAAAAAAAATGGTTAGAGCTATTGGCGGTAGAGAAAAACTAACAAGTCCTATTCTGTTCTTTAATTAATGAATGTTTAAGCCCACCAGAGGTACAGACTTAATGAATGTTTAGACTTTCTGGTTCCTGGAGGAAGAGAAAGACTAATAGATTTCAGTTAGTATTTAGAAAAAAATATTATAGTAATAGAAATAAAACTTAATATATACAAGGATTTGAAATTGGGGCTACAAGATGCTATGGACCTAGCCATACTGGAGACCCTATAAAGACTGATAGAATTTTGCATTTTAAATATGAAAGAGGGGCTGGTAGAAGTCCCAGATCTAAGACCCCTATCTCCTAGATCCCAATTCTCAAATCCTTTATTATCCCCTAGATGATGAGGCTCAAACAGGTACAAAACTTCCTCAAGTTTGTGCAGTAAGTGACCAAGTAAAGCCTGGACCCCAGGGTCTATGGTGCTGAGTCCAATGCTCAGACTACTACCTAGAAAGGCCTGGGATCCTGCTCTAACCTTTGTAGGAGGCATTAAAGGGAGTTTATTCCCTGACTATCTTCCCATGGAGGAATGAGGGTATTAGAAAAAATTCCCCATTGTATGTCTGCAGGCTTTGGTGAAGGAATTTGCCAGTCTCACCTGGCCCTTTCCCATAGATTGACTGCTGTGACCGTGAAAGGCAGAGCCTCAGGGTAACAGACCCCAGGGAGACGGAGTTCATGTGCTTCCATCTGTAGCATGTGCCCCATGGCACTCACCCACTATCCCAGCACTGTCACTTTGCACCATTTTAGGTAGGTGGATTTCTTGGGCAATAGGTCACCCACATAAATAATGCTGAATTTCCACAAGTTTCTTCTCTCAGATTTAATTTGTCATGTGTTTATTTAAAGAGATACTTTCATTTTTGTGGATAAAAAAATAGGCTCAGGACAGCCAATATATAGTTTTCCTTTTGTAGCTCACTCAGAAAGCAAACTACTATTGAAAAAAGAATTGAGCTGGATTGTAACTATTCTTCATGAGGAAAGCATACCCATAGTTATCAACTTGAATCTCCTTCTCCCTCTAGACAAGGTTTTTTTTTTTTTTTTTTTTATCTTTATCATTAAATCATAGCTATGTACAATAGTGCAATCAAGGGGTACAATGTGCTGGTTTCATATACAATCTTAACTATTTTCATCAAACTGATTAACATAGCCTTCCTGGCATTTTCTCAGTTATTATATGAAGACATTTGTATTCTGCATTTAGCAA
>CAUYRH010087672.1:0-12223 GCA_963574655.1 Perodicticus potto
CTGTCCTAAAATTGATTATGCAGATGGTTGCATAACTCTGTAAATACACTAAAACCCAACAAATTATAATTGTGTGGTATGTGAATTGTATCTCAATAAAGTGGTTGCCTTTAAAATCAAAAAAAAAAAAGTGTAATCAAAGAACTCCATCAAAAAGTGCATAAAGGGCATGAACAGAAGCTTTTCAAAAGAAGATAGATAAATGGGCAATAAACATGAAAAATGCTCCACACCCACCGCTAATCATCAGGGAAATGCAAATTAAAACCACAGAGAAATATCACACAATAGACATCAACCTGGATGCAGAGAAAAAGGAATGCTGATACACTGCTGGGAGGATTGAAAATGAGCTCAGCTTCCATGGAAAACTGAACCAAGATTTCTCAAAGAACTAAAAGCAGACCTACCATTTCACCTAGCAATCCTACTATCGGGTATTCCCAAGGGAAAATAAGTCATTTTATCCTACACTTGAATGTTCAGTGCAGTACAATTCACAATTGCTAAGATGCAGCATCAACCCAAGTGACCCTAATTCATGAGTAGATTAAGAAAATGTGATATTTGTATACCTTGAGTACCACTCAGCCATGAAGAAGGATGAATTGGTGCACTTTGCAGCAATTTGGATAGAATTAGAAACCATTATCCTAAGCAATCTATCTAATAAATGGAAAAACAAAGACTACCTGTACTATCTATTAAATCAGAACTAGCTGATGTGCACACATGTGTAGTGGGAAGAAATACTCAATGGAAATTGAGCAGGGGGAAGGGAGAGGAGGGGTTGGGTTAAAACCTACCTCACAGGGATGGTGAACACTCATAGCCCTGACTCAAGCATTACAAAAGTGATCCACGAAACCAAAGACATTTTTACCCCCAAATAAAAATGGCCGATATTATTTCATAATATTTTGAAATTTTAAAAAAAGGGGGAAGAAAGAAAATTTTCTAGACATACCAAGTTAAGTCCCCACCTGCTACATGAATTTAAGTTACATTCAACTGTTTTTCTTCTATATGTTTTGCTCTGGATTCCCGTGTCTTAAAACTGGAAACTTGACCTGGAGTTGGGAGCCTCTGAGTATCTCCATGCTGCTTCCCCAGAGCTCACCCCTTTCTCTGCCAGTCACCATCTGTCTCTGTCACTCTCAGACTACTTTTGTTTTATGGTTTTCATCTTTTTTTAAGAAATATTTATTTTGTTTTAATCAACTGATCATTAGTAGTAATTCTTTTACAGTTTTTGGTCCAGAAGGAAATAAAATAACACTTAGAAGCAATGGTAATTTTTACCAAAATAAATTTCATCACACACAGTTGCAGAGAAAAATGTTGATCAATAAAAGATCTTTAAGCATAATGTTAAGACTAAATTTTGTGAGGAAGCTGGATGGGAAATACCAGTTAGAGGGGAAAGAGGTAGCACTTAATGATTTTAATGAAGAAATATTCCATAGTTTTATTTATTTTTTAGTTTTTTGGATTGTTTTTTCCCAACCACACACACAATCCTTTTAAATTTCCCTTAATCCCAATGGCCTGGTCAGAAAACAGAAGTATGTCATTGGCAACTCTGCAGAAGCTCTAATTTTTTCCTCATGAAGTCTGCATGTGAAAAACAGGGAAGAAGTGATCAAAATACCAATTACACTCTTCTCCTTACCCAGAGCCAGCAAGGGCACCTGCCCGAGAGGTCAGCCCTGGGGAGCATCATGGGATGCAAGAGCCAGAAGTTGTTGGCCAAAATTTTCAGTGGAGATTTTCCTATTTTTCTACCAATGTCTACTTGGTCTTATATGCTTCTCTCAGAAATCTGATCATTTTAATGCATAATTAACAAATTTTTGCAATGTTTCCTCACCTCAGTTCTGGTCATTATTGGTGATCCTAACTTCTCTTCATCAGTGACACTTTCTCTCCCCTCAGGAAAATATTTAATCCATTTGTACACTGCCGTTTTCTGCAAAGCATTACCTCCATAAGCTTGGACTAACATGTCCCTGATTTCATTTCCACTCTTGCCAAGTTTAGCAAGAAATTTTTGAATATTTTTTCATTGCTCTAATTCAAGCTCTGACATTCTCACGATGACACACAAAAACTCACAACAATAATGAATGCCACTCAGCAAGACATCTACACACATTGACATGAACACAGCCACGAGACATTAATTTGCTACAGTTATGAAACCTTACCGAGCTGTTTGTACAGTGCTGCCAACATAAGCGTACTGTAGCAAGTTTGCAAACTTAATTGTCACACCTTATATGCATCATAGCAATGACATTCTAATTCTAGACCTGTCAGAGCTGATATTATTACAGCTTACATGACTTTTAATGTTATAAATTTCAAGAACCTATAATGAAAATTATTCCATTTCATCAATTAGATATCTTCTCACTGCTCCTTTTTTTGGTGTTTTTCTTTTCTTTTTCCCTTTTTTTAAATAGAGGATAAACATTTATAAAATGTCCAGGATAGCATTCTATGGTAGGTTGCTCCAAAATCAGACTGTCTGTGTGAAACATGGCTTTGTCCTTTATTAGCTGAGCAATGTTAGTCAATTATTCAATCTTTACATCCCTTGATTTCCTCATCTATAAAAAGGGGTAATATGCATTTGTGTCATAAACATGTAGAAAACTCTGAAGAATGTGAAGCTTGCACCATACATTCAACAAATTTTAGATATTACTAGTGGTGTCAGTGCTTGGAAACACACATGCTATATGTAAGCGGGTAAATGGCAAAATATTGATAAAAAGAAGTAAATTAAAAATACAAAATGTGCTTTTCAGCTTTCAGCTTGAAGGAGGCCAAGGCCAACTTTCTTGGGTTGTCCTGAATCTGGGTTCATCCAACACCAGCCACCTCTGCTATGCCACCAATGTTTGACCCCAACAAGATCAAATTTGTGTACCTGAGGTGCACCAGTGGCAAAGTTGGTGCCATGTCTGCCCTGGCCCCCAAGATCAGCCCTTGGGTTTGCCTCCAAAATAGGTTGGTGATGACATTGCCAAGGCAACCGGTAACTGGAAGGGTCTGAGGATTACAGTGAAAGTGACTATCCAGAACAGATAGGTCCAGATTGAAATGGCACCTTCTGCCTCTGCCCTCATCATCAAAGCACTCAAGGAACCACCAATAGGCAGAAAGAAACAAAAATACATTAAACACAACAGAAATATCACTTTTGATGAGATTGTCAACATTGCCATTCAGATGCAGCACTGATTTTTAGCCAGAGAACTCTCTGGAACCATTAAAGAGATCCTGGGGACAGCCCAGTCTGTGGGCTGCCATGTTGATGGACACCACTCTCATGACATCATAGATGACATCAACAGTGGTGCCGTGGAATGCCTAGCTGGTTAAAAAGTACAGGGAAAATGTTTCAATAAAGGATCAGTTGACACTCCCCAAAAAACAAAAACAAAACAAACAAATACGAAATGTGACTCCTATCAGTAAAAATAAATCAAAAATGGGAATGAAATCAGGAACTTGGACTTTAGACAATTATTCATGTAAATTTCTAATTCACAGAAATAGCTAAAATATGTTGTATGAAATTTAACAAACAGGGGGCATGGTATTGTTGAGGCAAGAAGCATTTTGCAAGTATATGTAAAACATTTTGCCATACGTAAAATGTTTTCATTCAAAGGAAACCTGCCAAGCTTCTGTGCAGTGAGTCTCCACTTTTTTTTTTTTTTAACAATAGGAGCAAATGGTACCTCCACCAACCCTCGCATCTGGTCTTATCCCATCTTCTTTCCTTCCTGAATTAAACTTCTACAACAAAGCATATGTTCTATTTAAGGAGCATGTCTCCCACATTTTCAATTCAGGAAATTTTTATACTCTTATAAATTACCAGCTAGACACTGTGGCATGTGCCTGTAGCTACAGTTACTCAGGAAGCTGAGGCAAGAAGATCATCAAAGCCCAGGAGTGTGAGGTTCTGGTGCGCCATGCTTATATCTGTGAATAGCCACTGCATTACAGCCTAGGCAACTTAAAAGAACCTTAAAATTAAAACAACTGAAAATGACTGGAAGACTTCTAGTTCCAAAATGGTGGCACAGATGCAAGCTGATTTCACATCCTTCCACAGAAAATCAAAACAAATCTACAGCTTGTGTTCTGAGATCTCACCAACAGTATCCTAGAACTCAAACATGAAGATGAGATGAGGAAAATTCAGTTCCCATGGCCACAGAGAAGTGAAAAAACTCCAAGTAAATACTAAGAGAATTGCATTTCTGTATCAGTGAAATCAGTTCTCCAATCTGCCAGATGCAAAACATGCAGAAAATTTTTCAACTAATGGTTTCTACACTGGAGAAAAATAAAATTAAAGTAGACAAGCAGCTTTCCCACCACCTTGGGTTCCCAGAAGGAGATCTGTCCTTGCCTTGACACAGGGAAGGCACTGTGAGTGCCAGAGAGGAGCCACATCCCCAGTAGCCAGAGACAAAGGAAGGATCTGGAATCCTGCTCTGTAACTTGGCCTAAGGACACAGCAATCAGAGACTGTTCAGTATCGCCACATGCAGAGGGTTCCTGGGTTCCCTGGGTACCCCCCCCAAGCCTTTCCACAGTGCCAGGACACCCCATTGGGATTTCCGTGAGTTGGACAGGTAGCATGGAGGGCTCTCACAAGAGCTGAGCTAAGCCTGGGCTTAAGGCTCCATCTAGTGCTGAGAAGGAGGCAGTGACCTAGCAGAGAAAAATACAAGAATTTCAACAGGTAAATTACAAAAAACTCTAAGCAAACATACACAACAAAAATAATAACAAAACAGAGATGACAGGAATAGATAAGTAATATTTCAATGCAGAGACATAAACATACATCCACAAGAAATAGCAGCAAACAGGGACCCTAGCCTTCCCAAACAGACAAAGCAAGGGACCAGGGTCAACCTCACAGAGCAGTGACATGTGAGCTTTTGACCAGGACTTCAGAATGGCAGTTTTAAGGAAACTCAGTGATCTTTAAGACAATATGGAAAAGCAATTCATAAATTTATCAGAGAAATCTAACAAAGAGACTGAAGTAATAAAAAAAGGTCTAACAGAAATCTTGGAACTAAGAAATAAATATATTTGCTAAGCTAACAAATATTCATTGGGGAACTCTTAAAAGCATAGTACGTTAAACATAGGAAAGAATTAGTGAGCTTGAGTTTTTTGCTTTTGTTCTTTCTTATGATCTAAGACAAGTTGTCATCTCTTTAAAATAATATTATGTCTATAAGATAGTTTGTAGAAGCGCATGATAGAATCTGTAATAGAGACATTAAAAATAAAAGCCTTGAGTTAAAAAAAAAGTATCAGATAAATCATTTAACCACAACATATGACAGTAGGAAAAGAAGAAAGAAAGAGAGGAAGGTACAAAACCACCAAAAAACAAGCAATGAAACTGAAGTAATAAGTCGTTCAACACTAATACTGAATGTAAATGGACTCAATTCTCCAATTACAAGACACAGACAGGCCAAATGGATAAAGAAACAAGACTCAACTACCCCACCTGCAAAGTCACCTGTGGACTGAGAGTGAGGAATGGATTCAAAACCCAAAGACATCAGATAAAACAGACCATAAGTAAAGACTATGATGAACAGGGACAAAGAAGATCGTCACATTACTATAAGGGGGTTGGTACAGCAAGAGGATGCAACAACCACAGATATCAATGCCCCCAACACCAGAGCTCCCAAGTACACAACACAAACACGAGTAGATCTGAAGGGAGAGCTGGACTGCAATAACTAATAGAGGGGGACTTCAACACCCCAGTCTCAGTGACCGATGGATCACCCAGACAGAAAATCAACAAGGAAACACTGGAGTGCGGTGCCAAAGCAAATAAAAGCCATTCTGAATGGTGAGGGGTGATCATTCACTGTGGGTCTATGTGCATTTATCTGATGATTAGTGATACCATACTTTTTTTACATCTATTTGGTGGCCTTTTGTATGTCATCTTCTGAAAAAAATGTCTATTCATGTCTTTTGCACAGTTTTTAGTGATATTATTTGATTTAGGGGTAGAATTTAAGGAATTACTTACTGGGAACAATGTTCATAATTTGGGTGATATATACACTAAGATCTATGTAACAAACTTGTACCCCATAAATTTATATAAATGAAAAAATTAAAGATAACATTTGTGGCTCCCTAAGAGTATTACTGGGTATAAATCTATTGTATCTGGTGCACAAGTCCACACTCACACATGGTGCCACATTGCACACACCTGCATCCCCTCCCCGCCTATCCCCCCGGCTCTTCCTCCCTCTGCTCTGCTGTTGATACCCCTGCTTGCCTGTTCTCTGACTTTGAATTTCTGTTTTCCCTGTAGATGGAGGTATTTTGCTCCCAATTGAGTACTTAATTCTAAGCTCCGTTCTGGAAACAACCCGACGGGAAGCCCAGCTCAGCATTCGGATGTGTTTCCTTCCTGTTTCATCCTCTTCAGCCCCAGCCCCATTTCTGACAGGCAGAGGTTTCTTATTACTTGGGAAATCCTCCAGTCTTGGGCCCAGGCATATGCCTAACTCTGTTTTGGCCACTGAGTGATTCTTGGAAAGAATGATGTACCCTTGTTAATACAGAAAAAAGCAGTGCCAAAGGGAAGGAAGGAAGGAAGGAGGTAAGGATGGATCCAGATGAAATCCTTTAAATATTTTTAAATAGTCAAAAGTCGAATTCATTTGACTGGAGCCTGCCTTATTGTTTCCACTCCCTCTGGTTGACAAACGTGACCTCTGCTGACAGATTCCATTATTCCCACATCCTCCTGATCACATCTCCTAATAGTGTCTGATTCCAGATTTGTCTGTCATCATGCACTTGTGTGAAAAACTGGTGAACAGACAGAATTCTCACTTGTATTTGGCTTAAATTTATAATAAAATGTATTAGCAAAAGTGAAGAAATGAATTTGACCATCAACTATTTTCAGTATTTAAAGGATTTATTTCATCTGGATTCATTCTTCCCTCCCTCCCTCCCTTCCCTCCTTCCTTTTTTCTTTCCTTCCTTCCTTTGCTTTTGGCTCTGCTTTTTTCTGTATTAACAAGCTCCCTCTGCAAAGTGCTATAATGCACCAATTTAGCAAGCCAAGCAAAAAAAGAAAAAACCTTTTTGCCAAAATCCAAAGTTTTCACTGGCCTGACCAGGATCACCAGACCACTCCATATCAGACAATGTCCCCGAGGTATGTGTGACATTTCTACTGACCAAGACTGGGTATCACCACATTCATGTTTTTAAGTATAACTTTTATCTTAAAATACTAAGGTAAAAAGTGTTCTTACTACATGGGTGAATTGGACGTACAATGCAGACGTAGGGCATTCCGTGTCCTGTCCCCCAAATAGTGCACATCATTCCTGATAGGTCAGTTGCCACCCCTCAGCCCTCCCTACCCCCTTCTGAGTTTCCAGCATCCTTTACAGGTGTCACCTGCACTCTTGAATCCAGGAGCGAGTTTGGCCCCTACAACCCCACGAATTAGAAGTGTGGGTTGTATAGTTCTCCAAAGGATGTCAAGGGGACACTCTGGCTAGTAGACAGGGCTCTTACTAATCAAACGAGTCTATTAAGAGAGTAGGCGTCTATTCAGATATTTCCTCTTTTAGAACTTTTTCCCCATCATTCACCTGCACTAACTCTGGATTCCCTGTGTGCTGTGTTCTGCCCGCCTGGCTAGATTTCCTTTTATTACTTATAGGTCTTCCTGCCCTCTAGGATTTTCTCTTCTCTATGGGGAGTGATTCTGATCCCTTCAAGTCTCTGCAGTGCCACAGCTAATCTTTATTAACACCAGCTTTATTATGAGAGATAACACCTGTAAACCTCCCATGTTTGTCCTTGAAGAAACCATCTGCAGGAGTGTCACATCCATCACACAATTCCACGTGATGGTCCTGGTTAATAATCAGAGATAAATCTATGAGCATGTAAAATGAATGATAAAGATAAGTTGGAAAACTGACCCTTAAAAATATTGTGGGAAGATGAAACCTTGTCCCTTGCACCAACCTTTGGAGTCCAAGCAGGAGGGCAGCATGTGAGCACGTTTCCCAGACCCTGGAGAGCCGAGCTATGAAGGAGGGGAGGGTTGTGCCCATGACCTAGGTAACGACATTTCTGCAGTAAGTAAAATAGCAAAGATTAAAGTGAAATCTTACACTCAATAAATGTATAGAAAGTCACATTGGAATTCCATGGATATTTTCAGAAAGTGTTATTTTTCACATAATACATTCAGTTGACTTTGCATCCTACAATTGAGTCCAGGGCTTCAAACTGAAGAGCAGGATGAATGCTCTCAGGGGTCTGCAGGGCAGGCCCTCTGCCTCCAAGGCCCAGAGGAGCCCACACACTGACCTAGAGGTGCTCTGCTTATGGAGAACAAACAGGAGCCACGCTGGTACTGCCTGGAGCAGGCACAGGTCAGAAGTCAGTGATGGTTCAGCCTCATCAGCTGCGTGTCATACAGAACCACACCAGAAAGGGGTAAAATATAGTGAAAAATGCCAGTGCTGGGCAGCGCCTGTGGCTCAAAGGAGTAGGGCTCTGACCCCATATGCCGGAGGTAGCGGGTTCAAACCCAGCCCCAGCCAAAAACTACCAAAAAAAGGGGAGGGGGGAGCCAAAAACTACAAAAAAAGGGGTGGGGAGAATACCAGTGCCCTGTGAAAGAAAGCCCTCTCTCTCTTCACAGACATCTGTTCTCTGACACACATCAGGCAGAAAGAAACATAAGGGTAACAAAAGTAACTAAACCAAGTAAACCACTAGGATGGTAATTCTACCTTCAGATTTTCAGGTAGACGAAGCCTTGATGATCACAACTGAGAAAAAGCTGACGACTGAACAACTGATGCTTTAAATTATGAGTCTGATCATTTATTTCCATTATTAAAAAAGAGTCAAGTTCTTTCCAGCATTAGCAAACAAAGTCCTCGAATCAGGAATTGGTATAATCCCATTGTCAGATTATATTACCTGACTACATACTTTTATAGATTCAAATCTATGCCCAAACTGATCACAAATTTGAATTTAAATCTCCCCAAAATATTTTAGTTAAGCATACTCATTTTCAAAGATACAAGGAATCTCACACCTAACATAAGTGAATGTCTGTTTATAAAATATTTGTAACTGTTTCACTACCTTGGAAGAACTAAAAATCACAACATTCCAAAACTAAAAACATCAATAATTTTAAATTTTTATAAAAATTTGAAATGCAAAGCTTAAATTTAAAATGAACATGGACAGAAGCAACTCTCAGTGAAAATCAAGCTGGGGAGCAGGAATGAAATGGAAGGTATACTAATTAGTTGTCCATAATAATCGTGGTAAAAGAGAAGGACTGGGTGTCGGGAGGGGGAAGATCCAGAGTCTGGGTTCGCCTCTCCGACTTAAGGGAGGAGCCTGCGGGGAGCAGGAGGCCCTCGTCATTTTCGAGTGATACTGTAATGTGCCCTGACGTGTGGTCATCTTCCTAATTCTGGATAAACACAGTAACTTGTTAGTTGTAATAAAATAAAATCAATCCTAGTCCTTTGTATGTTGGGTCAGGACGACACACCGCAAAGAAAACAAAAAGGATGATGAATTGACGTTAACGCCGAGATTCGCTGTGCATTTCTGTGTAGAGGGGACACTCGCCAGCCCTCTGCTCTCCACCTCCTTACATGGATAACAACGGCCACTTTACATTGCTCTGTTAGCCATGTCAGTATATAAGAAATGTTTTTTCATTGTAGCCTTTTTCGATTATAAAAAGAATCTTTATAAAGTCTTTATTAATTTTTTACTTAAAAACAAATTATTTTTGTCTCCACAGTCTTTGAACCCAGTGTACATCTTCAGTGATGTCAGATTTATTTCTTGACACCAGGCCAAACCTCTACTATGAGGCAGACGTGCTGAGGGGTTTGCATTTCCCACACTGGCTGGCTCAAGTGCAGATTCATCCCAATCGTTCCTTTTTTATATTATAAAGCATGTTATAAAAGTTATTTATTATCAGTCAGATAACTTCTGGCACTTTAGAGAAGAGATGCACATTCACCTGTTCAATTCCAATTTGTAGTATACACAATGGCCCAGACCCAGGCACTGGAATGTAAGTTCCATGAAGAAGCAAAAACTTTCTTATTCTTTAATGTATCCAGGACGTTGCCAGACAAGTAGTGGCCACTACATACATTTGCTGAAATCAGTGTTTGCGAATCACAGGAGATGTTCTAGAGGTGCATGCATGTGGAGTCCTCGTACGCTTGTTCTGTGTGACCTTTGATCCAACGTCCAGTGTGAATATTAAATCTCAGAAAGTAAAAAAGAGCTTCAAGGAAATAACTGTGCAAATTTCTTATTGGTGACATTAACTAAACAAATGTTCATATTTAAAATGCATAAATTGTGTGTAGTACATTTTGAAACTCTTTTAAAACAAAGAATGAAAGAAATGTGTCCAGTAAGTATTTAACCCATGTAAAACAAACAAACAAACAAAAAAACTTCATAAACTGAATGTCTGCCACATTGAGAACTGGTTTGTGGCAGCAGAAAATGGAATATGATATGCCAAATAGATTTTATGCTTTGCATTATTTAATCACATACAATTCAGGCAAAACTGTTGTTTGTAATTCTACTCCCACAATATATGGATAATCCAGAGTTTTTTTAACCAAGGCTTAAACCTGGTTCATCTAATTCTACATAATGATATTTTCACACAGTCAAAAACCTAATTTCCAGTCCTCAATGTCCAAAGTATAACGTATTATTTCCTAGTCTCACAAAGGAGCTTGTCTCACGTAAGGACATGGCTGTGTCGTGGGCCATGGACACATGTGGGTGTCTGTCTGCAAACACTTCTGTGGCACCTGTGTTTGGGGCACACATATATTCGGTAAATGAATGAAGATCAAATGAAGTGAGAATGGATCAAACAGCCTCTAGGCAATGACTGACCCTGGCTGTGAACAACTGGAGCGAGAGCTGCTGAGTAGCTCTGGGATTTACAGATCAGGCTGACACACCTGATCCTATTCACCAAGCATAAAATCACAAAGACAGAGATAAGCAGATGGTGGGGCCTCCTAAAGTGGGGAAGGAGAAGGCCACGGTGACCTGCATGGGATGTCCTGTCAAAGACGCACCGGAATCTGCCTGTTCCTCCGGGCTCCTGTCAGCTTATGAGCTATGCAAGGACAGAGGAAAGCATCACATAGCAGTGCAAGGGCCACTGTGGGGGACACCACAGGGGCCACCACAGAGTGTACCACAGGAGCCACCACAGAGTCTACCACAGGGGCCACCAAAGGGGCCAGCACAGGGGACACCATATGGGTCAGCGCAGGGGACACCATAGGGGTCAGCACAGGGGCCACCAAAGGGGCCAGCACAAGAGACACCATAGGGGCCAGCACAGGGGACACCACAGGGGTTAGCACAAGGGTCAGCACACAGTCAGTACAAGATCTACCACGGGGACCACCACAGGGGTCAGTACAGGGGTCAGTACAGGGGCCAGTACAGGGGCCAGAACAGGGGTCAGCACAAGATTCAGCACACAGTCAGTACAAGATCTACCATAGGGACCACCACTGGGATCAGTGCAGGGTCTACCACAGGGGTCAGCACAGGGGTCAGCACAGGGCCACCTCAGCACTCACACTACTCATGAATCTGTGATGCAAACAGGAAAATGTCTTCCACAAACAACTGGAAAGGAAAATAAAAGGGAAAGAAAACTTACAAATTAATAAAACATAAGATTCAGAGAAAAACTGTAAAAAGAACTAAGAAAATTGGGGAAAATTTAATATGAAAAACACTGAGGAATTACTGTTAAGTCTGATAATATTTTGCTTATGCAAAACATAAATGAAATAGAATCCTCATCTTTCTTTCTTTTTTTTTTATTAAATCATAGCTGTGTACATTAGTGCAATCAAGGGGTACAATGTACTGGTTCCATATACAATCTGAAATGTTTTCATCAAACTGTTTAACATGCCCTTCATGGCATTTTCTTAGTTATTGTATGAAGACATTTGTATTTTGCATTTAGTAAGTTTTGCCTGTACCCTTCTAAGATGCACCATAGGTGTGGCCTCACCAATTACCCTCCCTCCACCCCAACCTCTCCCCTCCCCTC
>CAUYRH010087674.1:0-10890 GCA_963574655.1 Perodicticus potto
TAGCTTTTATATACGCCAACAACAGTCAAATTGAAAAAACAATCAAGGACTCTATTCCTTTGAAAGTGCCAAAGAAGATAAAATATTTGGGAATTTACTTAACAAAGGATGTGAAAGACCTCTATAAAGGAGAACTATGAAACTCTAAGAAATAGCTGAAGGTGTTAACAAATGGAAAAACATACCATGTTCATGGCTGGGAAGAATCAACATTGTTAAAATGTCCATACTACTCAAAGCAATTTACAGATTTAATGTAATCCCTATTAAAGCACTATTGTCACACTTTAAAGAACTTGAAAAAATAGTACTTTGTTTCACATGGAATCAGAAAAAAACCTCAAATAGCAAATACATTACTCAGAAATAACAAATCAGGAGGTATCACATTACCAGACTTCAGGCTATACTATAAATCTATAGTGATCAAAACAGCATGGTACTAGCACAAAAACAGAGCCGTAGATTTATGGAACAGAATAGAGATCCAAGAGATGAACCCCACTACTTATTGCCATTTGATCTTCAACAAGCCTATCAAAAATATTCAGTGGGGGAAAGACTCCCTGTTTAACAACTGGTGCTGGGTGAACTGGATGGCAACCTGTAGAAGACTGAAATTGGACCCCACCTTTCACCATTAACAAAAATTTATTCTAACTAGATAAAAGATTTAAATTTAAGACATGAAACTATAAAAATACTAGAAGAAAGTACAGGGAAAACACTTGAAGAAATCAGCCTGGGAGAATATTTTATGAGGAGGACCCCTCCAGGCAATTGAAGCAACACCTAAAATACATTACTGGGATTTGATCAAACTAAAAAGCTTTTGCACAGCCAAGAGCACAGTAAGTAAAGCAAAAAGACAACCTTCAGAATGGGAGAAGATTTTTGCAGGTTATGCTTCCGACAAAGGTCTGATAACTAGAATCTACAGAGAACTCAAACTAATCAATACGAAAAGAATAAATAACCCCATTTCTTTCTTTCTTTTTTTTGTTTTTTTTTTTTGAGACAGAGCCTCTAGCTGTCACACTAGATAGAGTGCTATGGCATCACAGCTCACAGTAACCTCCAATTCCTGGGCTCAAGCGAGTCTCCTGCCTCCGCCTCTCAAGTAGCTGGGATTACAGGCACCCGCCACAACGCCTGGCCATTTTTTTGGTCACAGCCATTATTGTTATTTGGTGGGCCTGGGTTGGATTCGAACCCGCCAGCTCAGGTGTATGTGGCTGGCGCCTTAGCTGCTTGAGCCACAGGCGCTGAGCCAATAACCCCATTTCTGCCCATTTCTCATGTGGGCAAGAGACTTGAACAGAAACTTCTCTGATGAAGACAGGTGTATGGCCTACAAACATGAAAAAATGCTCATCATCCTTAATCAGCAGAGAAATGCAAATCAAAACTACTTTGAGATATCATCTAACTCCAGTAAGATTAGCCCACATCACAAAATCCCAAAACTACAGATGTTGACAAGAATGCGGAGAGAAGGGAACGCTTCTACACTGCTGGTGAGAATGCAAGCTAATACAACCTTTTTGGAAAGAAGTTTGGAGAACACTCAAGGAACTAAAAGTAGACCTACCGTTTGATCCTGCAATTCCTCTACTAGGTATATACCTAGATGATTAAAAATTATTTTATAACAAAGACATATGCACCAGAATGTTTACTGCAGTCCAATTCATAATAACCAAGACATGGAAACAGCCCAAGTGCCCATCGACCTATGAATGGATTAACAAATTGTGGTATATGTATACCATGGAATACTTTGCAGCCATAAAAAAAGGAGACTTCACATCTTTTATGTTTACCTGGATGGAACTGGAACATATTCTTCTTAGTGAAGTATCTCAAGAATGGAAAAAAAAGTATCCAATGTACTCACTACTGCTATGAAATCAATATATAATCACCTACACACTCATATCAATGGCAAAACGTAACTATAGTCCAGAAAGTAGAAGGAATAGGAGAGAGAGGGGGAGGGAAAGGGGAATATGGGAGGAGGGAGGGTATTCGGGGGTACCTCAAATGTGCATGATGCAATGGTACACTTCAAAACTGTTAAGAAATAAGTATAATTGTGATGGATGTGTTACTTATTCAATGTAAGCATTTCACATTGTATATTGAAGCAGTATCCTGAACCCCATAAGTGCATCAATGTTACAAAAAAAAAAAAAAAAAAAAAGTCTCAAGCTGTTACCCTGGCTAGAGTGCCATGGCATCACTGCTCACATCAACCTCAAACTCTTGGGCTTACGCCATCCTCTTGCTGCAGCCTCCCAAGTAGCTAGGACTATAGGTGCCTGCTATAACACCCAGCTATTTTTGGTTATAGTTGTCACTGTTGTTTGGCAGGCCTGGACTGGATTTGAACCCGCCAGCTCCAGTGTATGTGGCTGACGCCTTAGCCACTTGAGCTACAGGCGCAGCCTTTACATAGTTAATAAAAAAAAAAATTGTTCTGTCTTTGGCTCTGGTACTGTAAGATTTAGATTAGTTCAACATTTTATAAGGCACTACCTTAAATGTCCTGAGATAAGTAGGAACAGTGTGTACACAATCCTTTTTGTGCAAATTTAAAAAGCAAAGGACATGATCATGCTTGTAAATGCATATTTTTGTTTTCTTCTGGAAGGATACATGAGAAACAACTGATTATTTGGGGGGTAAGACTGTAGTGGGATGGAGGAGATACAATTCTAACTTTTGATTTTTTACCATACCCATATATTGTTTTTTATTCCAAGGAGTAAATATATAATTTCTCAGTCTAGTAAAAAGTTCTCACTGCGTAAGTTAGTATAGGCACTTTAAAGGGCAGATTAGGGGTGGTGCCTGTAGCTCAAGTGGCTAAGGTGCCAGTCACATACACCAGAGCTGTTGGGTTTAAATTCAGCCCAGGGCCTGCCAAACAATGACAACTACAACCAAAAAATAGCCAGGCGTTGTGGTGGGTGCCTGTAGTCCCAGCTACTTCAGAGGCTGAGGCAAGAGAATCGCTTAAGCCCAAGAGTTGGGAGGTTGCTGGAGCTGTGATACCACAGCACTCTACCCAGGGCGATAGCTTGAGGCTCTGTCTCAAAAAAATAATAATAATAAAAATAAATAAATAAAGGGAAGATTAGTCAATTGCTAAATAGTATTCATTTTTCTTCTTAGAACTCTCCAACACAGAAGACAGTTTACATAAATGAAAAGAAAATCAATGTTCAAAATAGCTGAATAAATTTATTAGTTTTAGATATTTTAAATTTAAAAATTTAACACTTAAAAATTTATGCTATATTTTGACTAAGTTTTTAGAAGAGGTAGTTTATTTCTTAAATTTACACTATTTTAGAAAAACATAAAGTTGAAAATTTTCCTGTGTAGTGCAGTCTTTCTGAGCTGAAGAATAACCATGGTAGGTTGTCAGGACAAAAAGCTTAGTATCAGCTCCTTTATGGTGACAATTCAACAGTGAAAAGGGCCTTCATTTGAGAACTAGGTTATCAAGGACATGTAGAAATCCTACGTTTTCATCTATTCCTGCTATCTTTTAACTTGCTAACTTACATTTCTGGGGACTGGAAGTCCAAAGTTGAGGGGCTGCCTTTGGTAAGGTTCGTCTGTTGGTGTGGACTCTCTGCAAAGTCCTCAAGTAAAGCAGAGCACCAAATGGCAAGGGGAATGAGTATGCTAGCTTAGGTCTCTCCTCTTTGGAAACCACCAAGATTTATAAAAACACTGAACACATTAAGAATGAATGGCGGCTTGGCACCTGTGGCTCAACGGGCTAAGGCGCCAGCCACGTACACCTGAGCTGGCGGGTTCGAATCTAGCCTGGCCCGCCAAACAACAGTGACGGCTGCAACCAAAAAATGGCCGGGTGTTGTGGCGGGCGCCTGTAGTCCCAGCTACTTGGGAGCGGAGGCAAGAGACTCGCTTGAGCCCAGGAGTTGGAGGTTGCTGTGAGGTATGATGCCACAGCACTCTATCCAGGGTGACAGCTTGAGGCTCTGTCTCAAAAAAAAAAAAGAATGAATGGCAAAGGCAAGTACAGAGGATTGGTAGTAGAGAAGAAAAAAGAGAAAAGAATTATTTCTCTATTCTTTGAAAAATTCATATGATAGTATTAATGTATTACTTGAGTAACTTACATAATTATATATTAAAAACAAATAGGATTTTCCAGTTAAAATGATAAAAACCAGATTATGGATACAAAATGCCAAACAAAACAAAACAAAAAAACCCACCTATACTTTTGCCAAATTGAGTTTATTATAAGAATCCAAAAGGGTTTAACATTAAGAAATTCATCTCTGTGAGGCTGAGGTAGATGGATTGCTTGAGCTCAGGAGTTTAAGACCAGCCTGAGCAAGAGCAAGAGAGCAAAAAAAAAAAAAAAAAAATTAGCCAAGCACTATGGTGGGCACCTGTAGTCCCAGCTACTCAGGAGACTAAAGCAAATGGAATTCTTAAGCCCAAGAGTTTGAGGTTGCTGGAAGCTATGATGCCATGACACTCCACCCAGGGTGACAGAGTGAGACTTTGTCTAGAAAAAAAAGAAAGAGGCTCAGCTCCTGTAGCTCAGTGGCTAGGGCACTGGCCACATACACCTGGGCTGGTGAGTTTGAACCCAGGCTGGGCCTGCCAAAACAACAATGACAACTACAACAAAAAAACAGCCAGGTGTTGTGGCAGGCGCCTGTAGTCCCAGCTACTTGGGAGGCTAAGGCAAGAGAACTGCTTAAGCCCAGAGTTTCAGGCTGCTGTGAGCTGTGATGGGATGTCACTCTACCAAGGACAACATAGTGAGACAAAAGAAAACAAAAGAAAAGAAAAGAAAGCCAGAGAGAGAGAGAGAGATAAAAGAAGAAAGAAAGAAAGAGAAAAAAAAAGCAAGCAAGAAAGAAATCCATTATTGTATTATAAATGACTACAATTACATACAGTTGATTCTTGTTATTTGTGACAGTTATGTTCTATAAAGTTGCCACAACACTGAATTAAGGAATAAAGAATTATTGCTTATAGGGGAAATACTGGGTTAGGTTCCTTCAAGCCTATGGACACAGTAGTTTTATTAACTGATCAATACATAATTTTGTTTTATGTGTTTCTGGTTAAAGGTACCTTATTTAATATATATTATTGATTGGTTAACATGCAACTCATGGCCAAGGGTACTGTAACTCATGCCTGAACAAAGCTTATCTAACACAGTATTTTCTCCAAAGGCAGAGCATAGTCTTCCTTGTGCTTAGAAACGTTAGAAAACACTTTAACAGTGTATGTGGGGGCCATTTTAAAGGACAAAAGTCAAGCTGGGTGTAGTGGCAGGCCTTGTGGTCCCAGCTGCTTAGAAGGCTGAAGTGGGAGTACCACAAGAGCCCAGAAGTTCAAGGCTGCAGTGTGTTATTGACTGTGCCTATGAATAGCCATTGCACTTTAACCTAGGCAACATAGGCAAGACCCTGTCTCTTAAAAACAAAAGCAAAAAGGTCAGGTGCAATGGCTAACACCTGTAATGCTAGCACCCTGGGAGGCCAATGCGGGTGGATTGCTTGAGCTTACAAGTTTGAGACCAGCCTGAGCAAAAAGCAAGACCCTATCTCCACTAAAAATAGAAAAATTCAGACAAGAGGAAGGCTTGAGTCCAAGAGTTGGAGATTGCTGTGAGCTATGATGCCACAGCACTTTACTCAAGGTGACAGACAGCTTCAGACTCTGTTTCAAGAAGAAAAAAAAAAAAAAAGCAAAAAATGTGGCATTAAATAGACTGTGAGAAAGATACTTATTTATAGTATAAGAGCTGAAAAAAGGAGGAGGAGTACTATAGCACTTGACCTTAATTTGGAATGTGTGTACCAGGTGAGGCAAAATTTTTGCCATTCTGCAAATGTGAATGTCTGCCGTAACTGCGAATGACATTGAAGTACTGTAAAAATTGATTTGGAGGTTATAAATACACATTAGACAGTAGGTGACTTGTGAATACGAAATCTATGGATAATGAGAAACAAATGTATTTGCATGCTACAGTTCTGACGAAGGGCTGATAACTATAATCTCTAGAGAACTCAAAACTACCCAACCAGAAAAGAGCAAACAATACCATTTATCAGTATGCAAGAGACATGAAAAGAACCTTCTTTGAAGAAAATAGATGAATGGCCAACAAACACATGAAAAAATGCTCATCGTCCCTAATCATCAGAGAAATACAATTAAAAGCACCTTGAGATATCATCTAACTCCAGTGAGAATACTAGCTCACTTCACAAAGTCACAAAGCTACAGATGCTGGCATAGAAGTGGAGAGGAGAAAATACTTTTTACACTATTGGTAAATTACAAACTAATATAGCCTCTATGGGAAGAAGTATGGAGAATCCTCAAAGAGCTAAAAGTAGACCTTTGGTTTGATCCTGCAATCTCCTTGCTAGGTATCTAGTCTCAAAAAAAAGTAATAAAAAAATCATTTTACTATAAGGACAACTGCATTAGAGTGTTTATCATAGCTCAATTCACAATCTCTAAGATGTGGAATTAACCCAAGTGCCCATCAACCCATGAATGAATTAATAAACCGTGATATATGTATACCATGGAATACTATTCTGGATTAAAAAAGAGACTTTTTGCACCTTTTCTATTAAACTGGATGGAGCAGAAGAACATTCTCTTTAGTAAAGTACCATAAGAATGGAAAAGCAAGTAAGGGGGGAGTGGTGTGGAGGCAAGATGGCTGACTGGAGTCAGCTTTCCACAGAGGCTCCCATCCAGAAGGAGACTTAAAGGACAGAAGTTTAGCAAGTAAGTTGATAGTTTGGAGCTGAGCCTACAGAGAAGGTTGAAGAACCCACATCAACCCTGCTGAGGTGAGCTGCAACCACAAGGAAACAAATAACAGGTACAAAATCCACTGCCAAGAGGACAGGAGTCCCCTCCCCCAAGATAACTGCTCAGCTTGCAGTTTACTCTATACAAACAAGCGAGCAGAGTTCAGATCCCTTCCTATTTTATCTCACAGGAAAGACCCTCTAAAAACTGGAACTCCTTCCCTAGACAGAACTTATGAATGTGCCATGGCACTCTCCCACCAGGCATAAAACTGTATAAAACTGTATATATTCTCTACCTGCAATTCTGAACTCCCAGCACTCCCCTCCACTCTCACCCTGAGATCTGGAAGCCTGTTCCCCATGAAGTCCAAATTCTCGGGATTTTCTTGAGAGGTGTGCACAGGGCATAGGCTATTGTTGGTCTGTGCTGATTCTGCAGCATGGGAGTAAGGAGAAGACGGTGAACTGAGGCTGAGGGAACCCTACGGGAGATGGAGAGGCGGTGTCCTGCAGTACAGAGCAACAGTGGCAGTGTGGGGGAACAATAGGGCTCACAATGCTGGGGATATTTTGAAGAGACACTCCCTGACTCTCTGGGCAAACAGAGGAAGCCCAGCCATCTTCTCTGGTGGCAGCCAGTGGCAAAACACATCTGGGATGGAAATGCAGGCCCTGTATGAGGCAGTACCTGTGCGGCAACTAGAATGCACAGGCATGCAAAGACAGCATACTCCCAGGGCAGGTGGAGCAGAAGGACTGCTTTAGTGAGCCTAAGACGCACCAGGCCTTGAGGGGCTTATAGCTGAGACAAAAGCAGGCGGGAAACTGAAAACTGAGTGTGAGCTCTAACCTCGCCTGCCCCAACACAGACTGCAGCCAAGATAGACATGCTAGCTCTGGGAAGCAGCACAGACTGGGGCTGGGTTGCAGTTTCTGTGAACTCAGTGTCTGATCCCCAGGGGAATACAGCTGGGACAGAAACAAATTCTGTGAAATTCTCCTGTTCTATCAGCAACATCAATCAGGGGCAGGCTGGAACTGAATGAACTGCCCAGCCTCCTTTAAGCACACGAGGTTGTTAGGCCTTAGCTCTCCCTGCCAGATAGTGGCAGAGTGGTGGCCTGGCTGAGGAGACACAGATCTCCCTCTGACTCAGACAGGTGCCAACCCCTGGAGCATCTGCTCACTGGAGGAAACTGGGTAACAGCCCTGTGGGGGTACCAGTGACTGGGTGTGACAGAGGTGCAAGGTGGGGAAGGAGGCATCAAACTTCTCAGACTAATTCATTTGCTGGGTGGGTCCTTCTGACCTTATGGAGCAAGGGAGTAAGTCATACCTGAGCTGCCAGCAGACCCCTGCTATCTAGTTGCCGGAGACCTTTTCAACTTTCCCACCTGAGATTGGTGTTGACTGGGATAATTGATTTGGACCTCTTAAACTGGTCCAATTACCAGAGGAATATCCAAAGTCATACCCTGCGTGTGGTTGTAGGAAGGTTTGATTTTCCTTGTGCAGTTCTTGTACGAGGGGGGCAGGGCGACTTAATTGCTGGTATTTCTCCACAGCTGAGACTTCAACCCAGAGTAAATGATTCACTAGGGTTGGACACAGACCAGATGAAAACAAGACAGAACCACATAGCCCCACCACACCAAGTAAGTCCCCAGTATCTCAGGCTGTAGCACTGTACAGGTCCTTTGCAAAGCTCTAGGAGAAAAGGTACAGAACCCACTCACAGCTCTTGGATAAAGGACTGGTTAATCACTACTCCAGGAGCTCCCAACGCAACTTCACCTCATCTGCTCATCTAGCAAAACGGTGTAAATTAATCATGGGGAGGAATCAGCAGAAAAACTCCGGTAACATGAATAACCTGACTAGATCAACTCCCCCAAGGAACAATATGGTGGATACAACTGAGGATCCCATTCATAAACAAATGGCTTAGATGTCAAAAATCAAATTCAGAATTTGGATTGGATATAAGATTAATAGAATGGAGGTAAAGTTTAAATTAGAAATTCAAAGAGCATTTCAAAAGTTGTCTTAAGAATTCAATGAATTCAAAGACAAATCACCAAAGATTTTGACACATTGAGACAAGAATTTCCAGCCCTCAAAGATCTGAGAAATACAGTAGAAACTCTCAGTAACAGAATGGACCAAGCAGAAGAAAGGATTTCTGACATTGAAGACAAAGCTTTTGAACACGCCCAAGTGCTCAAAGAGGAAGAGAAATGGAGAGCAAAAATGGATCATTCTCTCAGAGACCTCTGGGATAATTCGAAGCAAAGTAATATTCGCCTTATAGGAATTCCTGAATGTGACGAAGTTGTTTCACAAGGCAGAGAGGCCCTTTTTCATGAGATTATGAAGCAGAACTTCCCAGACATGCCAAGAGATTCTGAAATTCAGATAGCAGTTTCAGAACCCCAGCAAGACTCAACCTAAATAAGACATCCCACAGACACATCATAATTAACTTCACTAAAGTTAATACGAAGGAGAAAATTCTGAAGGCAGCCAGATGCAAGAAAACCATAACCTACAAGGGGAAGAATACCAGAATGACTACAAATCTCTTTGCTGAAACCTTTCAAGCTAGAAAAGGGTGGTTATTGACTTTTAATCTTCTAAAACAAAATAACTTTCAACCCAGGATCCTGTATCCAGCTAAAGTGGGTTTCATTTATAATGGAGAAATTAAATACTTTAATGACATTCACATGTTGAAGAAATTTGCCATAACTAAACCAGCTCTCTAGAATATTCTCAGATATATCCTCCATAATGACCAGTGCAATCTTCCACCACAAAAGTAAATTCACTCAGAAACTTTTGATGAAATTCCAAATTCCATAGAGGCAAAAGGATTAAAAATGTCCACTAGACTTCTGAAAAATGTGATACCCAAAATTCTACCAGGCTTATCAGTATTCTCAATTAATATGAATGGCTTGGCTCGGCGCCTGTGGCTCAACGGGCTAAGGCGCCAGCTACGTACACCTGAGCTGGTGGGTTCGAATCCAGCCTGGGTCTGCCAAACAATAATGATGACTGCAACCAAAAAATGGCTGAGCGTTGTGGCAGGCGCCTGTAGTCCCAGCTACTTGGGAGGTGGAGACAGGAGACTTGCTTGAGCCCAGAAGTTGGAGGTTGTTGTGAGCTGTGATGCCATGGCACTCTATCCAGGGTGACAGCTTGAGGCTCTGTCTCAAAAAAAAAAAAAGAATGGCTTAAATTGTCCTCTAAAGAGGCACAGGTTGGCTGACTCAATACAAAAACTCATCCCAGATATCTGCTGCATACAAGAATCTCATCTTACCTTAAAAGATAAATATACAGGGGCAAAGGGATGGTCATCTATATTCCAGGCAAATGGAAAGCAGAAAAAAAGCAGGTGTTACAATTTTATTCCCAGATACAATAGGCTTGAAACCAACAAAACTAAGGAAGGATAAGAATGGACACTTCATATTTGTTAAGGGTAATACTCAATATGATGAGATTTCAATTATTAGTATTTATGCACCCAACCAGAATGCACCTCAATTTATAAGAGAGACTCTAACAGACATGAGCAACTTGATTTCCTCCAGCTCCATAATAGTCGGAGTTTTTTTTTTTTTTTTGAGACAGAGCCTCAAGCTGTCGCCCTGGGTAGAGTGCTGTAGCATCATGGCTCACAGTAACCCCCAATTTCTCAGCTCAAGTGATTCTCCTGACTCTGCCTCCCAAGTAGCGGGACTACAGGCGGCCACCACAACGCCCAGCTATTTTTTGGTTGCAGCCATCGTTGTTTGGTGGTCCGGATTCAAGTGTTCAGGTGTATGTGGCTGGCACCTTAGCCACTTGAGCCACAGGTGCTGAGCCAATAGTCGGAGATTTTAACACTCCTGTAGCATTGTTGGGTAGATCCTCCAAAAAGAAGCTAAGCAAAGAAATTTTAGTTTTAAACTTAACCATTCAACATTTGCATTTAACAGACATCTACAGAACGAAACTGTAGATGTTTCATCCTAACAAAACTGAATACACGTTC
>CAUYRH010087678.1:0-34464 GCA_963574655.1 Perodicticus potto
TGAATTTACTTTTGTGAAGGATTACACTGGTCATTATGGCAAATAGGTCTGAGAATATCTTGGAGAGCTGGTTTAGTTATAGCAAATTTCTTCAACATGTGGATGTCATTAAAGTATTTAATTTCTCCATCATAAATGAAACTCAGATTAGCTGGGTACAGGATCCTGGGTTGAAAGTTATTTTGTTTTAGGAGATTGAAAGTTGATGACCATTCTCTTCTAGCTTGAAAGGTTTGATCAGAGAGATCTGCAGTTATTCTAATATTCTTCCCCTTGTAGGTGATGGATTTCTTAAGTCTGGCTGCTTTCAGAATTTTCTCCTTCATATTAACTTTAGTGAAGTTAAGTATAATGTGCCTGGGGGATGACTTATTTGGGTTGAGTCATGCTGGGGTTCTGAAACTGTCTGCTATCTGAATTTCAGAATCTCTTTGCATGTCTGGAAAGTTCTCTTCCATAATCTCATAAAGAAGAGACTCTGCCTTGTGATGCCACTTCATCATTGTCAGGTATCCCTATGAGACGAATATTGGTTTTCTTCGAGTTATCCCAGAGCTGTCTGAAGGAATGATCTGTTTTTGCCTTCCATTTTTCTTCCTCTTTGTAGGTTTGAGAGCATTCGAAAGCTTTGTCTTCAATGTCAGAAATCCTTTCTTCTGCTTGCTCTATTCTGTTGCTGAGGGATTCTACTATGTTTCTCAGATCTTTGAGGGCTGCAACTTCTTGTCTCAATGTGTCAAAATCTTTGGTCATTTTGTCTTTGAATTTGCTGAATTCTTGAGACATCTTTTGCATTACTGCTTGAAATTCTAGTTGCATCTTTTCCTTCATTCTGTTCATCTTATTTGCTATCCAAATTCTGAATTCTATTTCTGACAGCTCAGCCATTGGTTTATGCATGGGATTTTGTGTGGTGTCTGCCTTATCATTCCTTGGGGGAGTTGATCTGCTCTGATTATTCATATCGCCAGAATTTTTCCATTGATTCCACCCCATGATTATTTTTCGCTGTTTCCTCTGGACATCCTCTGAGTTGGGGAGGCGTTTCTTCAAGATTGGACCCTGGCGGGATCACTCTATTGTTGGAAGATATTTGTAGGAAGTGACCAAGTGTAGCTCTTCTGGGGTTGCCCCAGCCAGAGAGTTGTGGCTGTGGAAGCAGCTCCAGAGTGGAGCATGCCACACACGGATCCACCAGCAGGGCTGGGTAATGTGCCCATGGTTCTGGCAATGTCTGGCTCCCAGTGGCCTTGGCAAAAAGAGTGGGTGGCTCCAGAAATCTCTGGTCAGGCAGAGGGCTCCGCAGAGAGGTAGAGAGGGCCTCGGAGGGAAGGCGCGGGGTCGCGTGACTTCCCAAGTCCCTGGCCAGTTTGACAGGGCTGGTGAGGAAGCAAGGAGGGCAATGGAGGTAGGATGTGGGTTGTGCAGCTACCAGAGACCCGGGCTGGGGCAGCACTGGCCAAGGCAGGCTTGGGGGTCTTGGCAGTGCAGGCTGCGGTGGAGTCTTGTGCGTTTACAGGAGTCCTTCAAGTAGGGCAGGACTGAGTGTCGAGGCAGTGTGGCCCACAGTGGAGTTGCTCACTCCTGCCAGAGACCCTGGTGGGGGGAAGGCCTGGGTGCCACAGTGGTGCAGCCCCCAGTGGGGTCGCTCACCCCCACCATAGTCATAGAGTTGGGTGGGTGTGTGTACTGAGGCGGTGCGGCCTGCAGCCGGGTCTCTCATGGCCACTGGTGTTGCTGAAGAAGGGTGGACCTGGGTGCTGAGAAGGCATGGCCCACAGAGGGTCGCTTACACCCGCCGGATCCCTGGAGTGGAGTGGGCCTGTGTGTTGAGGTGGCTCGACTCACCGCAGGGTCTCTAACGCCCGCTGGTGTCGTGGGTAGGAAGCGGGCCTGTGTCCCGAGGTGGCGCAGCCCACAGTGGGGTCGCTCCAGCTGGCCGCAGTCCCTGGAGTGGGGCGGACCTGGGTCCCGAGATGGACCGGTCCACAGCAGGGTCACTCACGCCCATCTCAGCAGGGGTTAGGCTTTTGGTTCATCAGGTAAGGGGGGAAGGGCATACTGGAAATTCAGAATGGTTGGGAAAACTTTAGTTCAAATTTTCTGCCTAGTGAGAGAGTGTTCAGAGTCACAGAGTGGGAGTAATCCCCACTTCCCATAGCACTCTCCTGTGGTGGGACAAGAGGTCCACAGTTCACTGTTCGTCTGTAGAAAACCCACAGGAGTAAACGAAGAGACAAAAGGAAAGGAAACAGAAAGCAAAAAAGATCACAGCTTTCTTCTGGGAGGGGATGGATACTTTTCCTTTCAGGTGAATTTTGTACCTGAAGCTTGCTTTCTTGGAGTCGCAGCTTGCCTCAGCAGAAGTGATCTGCAGCTATCACTTCTCTCTTGGCTGGGCTCCCGCTCTTTAGCTCAATTGGGCATTTTCTGGATGTTATCCTTCCCCTTGGTCAGAAGCCTCTCTCGCGAGCTGCTTCTAGTCGGCCATCTTGCCCCTCCCCCGAGTGGATTTATTTCCTAAAATCATCTCTTATTTTTCCAGTAAAATAAATGTTAGAGTAAATATTTATTAGCATCATAGGATTAAATGAGTCAGTCATTGATAAACAGTCAATTTCTGAGAAAACGTGAAGAAACCAGAGATTAGTGAGTGTGTATAATCTTGTTCTACAGGCATGGCCTGGAGACAGGGTATGGGTTGCACACACACACACACCCAGCACACAAAGAAAATCTAGTTAAGGCTTGGTCTTAGGGAAGCTGTTTCTATACACACCTCATTTATTAATATCATTCTCAAAGGATGACCTGACCACTAATATCTCCCACCTAACTAAATAAAAAATTCTGAAATGTGGATCTCCAGCATGTCCAGGTTCAGTGCCAAGAAGAAAGAAATTAAATCATACAGTCATCCCCAGTATGCAATTCTCTACATTGAAAGTCAGTGTGGGGAACTGTGTTAAAGTCCCAGGGAGGATGTATTGATGCCTTTATCTAAATTCACATCATCTTTTATTTCTAAATACACTGTACTCAGTTGATATAGTTGGATTAGATAGGATATAAGCAAACTTGATATAAATAAATTATTGTAGAAGTTACACTGTTAAAGACATACATTTGCATTCATATTAAAATATTAAAGCAGAAGTTCACAAACTGTGGCATGTTGGCCAGTTCAACCTGTTGCCTGTTTTTGTAGAGCTTTTAAGCTAAGAGATACTTTTTATATTTTTAAATAGTTGAAAAAATCAAAATGATAATAATATTTTATATCAGGTGAAATGAATACAAAATTCCACTTGCAGTGTCCATAAATAAAGTTTTATTAGAACGTAGCCATGCTTATTTGCTTTCATATGGTCCGTGGCTTCTTTCATACGATAGTAGCAGAGTTAAGTAAGTGTGACAGACATTAAATGAATCAAAAAGCCTAAAATATTTATTCTAAAGCTCTTGGCAGAAAACCTGGACAACCCCTGTTTTAAAAGAACTCAAGATCTGATACATCATATAAATTGGATCTATTTGATAGCATTTTGAAATATAATATGTACACTAAGAAAGGGGAAATATATACACTGCAGTACAAAGGGAGAACTCAAGATGTGCACTTGCTAGATATTTGTGGTGCTGAAATGAGGTATGTTATTTGGAATGACGTTAGTGTCGACCATCATCCAGTTGGGCATTATTGCAAATAGATCATCAGTTCTATCCTTCAGTAATTTATAAGTGAAATGCTACTTTTTATCAAATGAGTGGCTCCTACATAACTATTTAGCAAAATTAAGAAAACAAGTACAGATGATCATTTCAAAACACAATTTCAATTTAATTTGGTACAACACTTTTCTATTCTGAGACTCCATTATTCCTAACGAAGATGTTAAAATGACTTTCCTTTTTATGAAGACTCTCTGACGTTAGATAGGATTTGGTTTTGTGCTTTTAACTTTTAGTTCTCAAAAGGCAAATTGAAAACATGGCCATCTATCTATGCACACGTATACACAGAAATATATTTATATATAAATATATAGATGAGTAGATGTGTGCATATACATACATGAACATATATCACATACCAATACTTTTGAGAAAACTTTTGGATTTTAACTTTATTTTATTTTATTTGAGTCAGAGTGTCACTCTGTCACCATGACTTGAGTGCAGTGGCCCAATCATACCTCCCTGTCACCTCAAACTCCTAGGCTCAAGCAACATTTTTGCCTCTGCCTCCCTAGTAGCTAAAACTACAGGCATTTGCCATCACGCCTGGCCTGCATGTCAAATATTTTCAAGTTCTCTGAACAATTTGGCTAGTTGACACAATCTTTCAAATATGATTATGTTTTATACAGACGAGTTTTCAAGTAAGGAATATAGTTTACATAATTTTTGAGAAAAAGTCTGACCCTGATTGAACATTAGGGAAAAATTTAAATGACTAATCTAATACATGGTATTTTCTATTCATTGGTACAATGGTTACTTAACTTTCATGCCTTCTAAAATATTGACTTAAGTCATATGAGAAAAATCATTTCTCTTCTATTTTCCTAAGAAAAATATTGCACCAAGGTTTTGGAATTCATTGTGATTCATAGCTTCTGTATCTACAGAAGGATTTCAAGTGCACTCTTCTCTAACACAAACACCTTGTGAATTGATTTGCCATATTACATGTCAGAGCAAATGGCCGGCTACTCTGAGAAAATAGGGCAACTTCCATCACAACCTCTATTCTAAACTTTTTATCTTTTATGGGCAATTCTAAGAACCTGACTTAGGAATTATATCTATTATTTTCTGACAGCATGTGCCCAAATGCTTAAATATCTAACTTGTATCTATTGATCTCTATTGAATTTCCTTTGTCCTCAAAAACCTTTGAGAAATTCTCTAAAATTATACAAGTATATTTTCCTGAATGGCAAAAAAAAAAAGAAAGAAAAAGAAAAAGAAAGAAACCCTAGAGAGCTAATGTGTAGAAGAGTAATTCTGAAACATTTCATCCATTGCTCCTATACAATCCCATAAATTGGTTTACTTGATGATCAAAATTTTATACCTTTTATAAGCCTCTTGAAGTTGATTTCAGTTCTAGTCACCACTGATGTATAAAATTATGTGAATTATATGCACCACACAGAAAAACTCAGGTCATTAAAGAGTATGAGTTCTCAAAAAAATAAAAATAACTTACTGATCTATGTAAGATGTTAGTATGTAGGTGAAAAATGGTTTTGTACCTGACTCAAATTATTCTTAGTGCTCTTAAAATAATAGTGAATATTTGAAATTTTTTTTTTTTTTTTATTTTTGGAGATTCATTGAAGGTACAAGAAACCAAGTTATACTGATTACATTTGTTAGGTAAAGTCCCTCTTACAATTGTGCCTTGCCCCCAAAAGGTGTGTCACAAACCAAGACCCCACCCTCCCCCCTCCTTCCCTCTCCATATTTGAAAAAATTTTCAGAGAATAACAAGGAAGGAATGTTATCTTATTTTTTAAAACAAGTGCATAAGAGAAATTTTGAGTGCCTCTAGATTTTTAGCTTCACATTGATGTAAGACAAATTTTAAATTAAATTATTAAAAGAGAGTTTATTAAATGACTTAGGTATAGAAGAGTCTTTTCTAATGTGTAATATTATTTTAATAGGATACATTTATATAAGACGATATTCTTTCTCTTCCTTGATGAGATTACTAGCTTAGTAAGGCATTGCTGGAAGAAATATGATTACAAGGCAACCAATGAGAAGCTGACCTCAAATTGTGAGCTATTCAATATGATTGATTAGTCTGACAAGGCTGTCAACAAAAATCTCTTCAGTTGGATGTAAAATTTAAGCATCTATTGTTGCAATCAAAAATATGGTTTAAAATAAGAGCAATATAATCTATAGAAATTAAGAGAAAACAAGTTCTCCATGGTATGAAGTAATCATCAAGACTGGTAGTAATTCATTACTCATTTTATATTTTGAAAGGACCCAGACAGTACATGGTACTTCATTTTCAGAGTAAAAGGTATCACGTAGCAAGAGTTGCAGCCCTGTTTATAGCTTTCCTTCACAATTTCACCTTGTGTTATATTCTTTCTAATTCTTGTAAATGCAAATTCAGTCTTAAGCTCTATACACGTCACAAGTGTTCTATTTTATACCAAGAATTACTGAGCATATCCTGAAGGTGCATTGAAGGTGCTAAAAGATAAAGTAGGTAAAAATTAAAATAAAAAGAAGTTGCAATAACGCTTAAGTTAAGGTTGCAAAAAGCAAGGCCAGGCATGTGGGCTCACACCTGTAATTCCAGTGCTCTGGGAGGCTGAGGCAGGCGGATTGCCTAAGCTCATTAATTGGAGACCAGCCTGAGCTAGAGCATGACCCTGTCTCTAAAAATAGCCTGGTGCCTGAAAGTTCCAGCTCCTTGGGAAGCTGAGGCAAGAGAATTGCTTGAGCCTAAAAGTCTGAGGTTGTTGTGAGCTATGACACACCAGCACTCTACAGCAGGGGGAGGGGTGGGAGGTGGATGTGTGTGACAAAGTGAGACTCTGTCTCAATGAAAAACAACAACAACAACAACAACAACAATAATAATAATAACAAAGGTTGCAATAAACGATCAAAACCAGGTCATAGGGCTCATGGCTAGTGCAAGAGATCAGGTCAGATGACTCTATCTAAGGCTCAACTGAGGTTTTGTGGGGCCGATAAGGTCTGACACTAAACTGTTCCTTCACAATCAGCTGAAATTTGGGAGATGGAGAATGAGAATAATAGAATGTCTGGTGATGTCCCATCATCCTTGCTTCATAGAAATTACGGAGCTACAGCTCCAAAATTTAAAAGAAATGAAATCAGAGGAAATAAACATTTGACTTGTTCATAATACAATTTTGACTATGAAGGTCACTATTCTTAACTTCATTAACAATGTAAGTATTTTCCTACTTTCTACCCCCAGTTAGGTTTTGAAAAGTGGCCTCCACTGATAATCTTCTTGAGACTATTTCTGCACATATAAGTCATAACTAAACAAAAAGCCTTCAATTCTTTGTGAATAAAGGAACCTTGTATACAATTTATTTTGTTGACTATTCTCCCTAGAACTCTGTCATTCTTTCTGCCTTGCCAGCACAGCTCTTACCATTTTTCCCTCACAGTAAGGGCTAATTGAAATCATATTTTCTTCAGTAATGCTTTACTAAGCCTTTGACCTCCTCCAAGGACACATGAAGATTTGTCTTGTAGAACTGCTCTAAAAATCTGAAGTCACTCTCTCTGATTTCTTCCACTTGCTTTAATATGCACGCACTTGTTTTGTAGTAAGTAAAGCCTGTATTCATGTTGTGCTGCCTAATTTCTCCTCCTAATTTGTTTCCATTACAGCACTCACAGGGACGCTTCCTCTGGTTACCCATTAATCAGAGTTTGGTTCTTTTCCTATGCAACCCCCTTCCGTGTTTCCTAATTTCATAAAGCTTATTCAAGTTTTCTAAAATATTTGGTTTGTCTAATTTTATAATAGAATGAACCATTTTAGAGTAAATGTCTTCATTTTTTACAATAATATAACACCAAAAAGACCATAGCTAATTAGTGAATAGCTATAAAATGAGTAATATAATAAGCAAAAACAACACACACTCATAATACATAAACAGGAAATAGCCCTAAGCCATACTTAGAGCAACATGACCTTGAAGGTTCATAGCTTTATTATTCCTCCTCTAGATGTCAGTGTCATGTGAGATAAATCTGATTCTGAAGGGTATGTTAGATGTGGAATGATGAATAATAAAGAACATCTCTGAACTCTCGCAGGCAGAGGGTATGTTTAATGAGGCTCTGTCGGAAGGAGACGGCATCTATATAACAAAGGAATCCTTTTCCAGCTCAAATGCAAGCAAGAAAGTTAATATTATCAAAAGGAGCAAATTATGGTAGTATTTTTTGCTGCAAAATCATGTGGCAGAATGCAAAACACAAAGTCAGGACACGGAATTACAAATCGGAGAACACAGAGTCCTTCAGTTGGAAAGGAGAGAGAATGGAAAGCTTCAGGGCAACACTATGAGGCCAAAGACATGACAACTATTAACTCCTGAGGTGATATACGGCCTTGTTAAAAACACATTTAAAGGACAAAGACTGATTACTGCAAATGAACCTGAAAAGTGTAATGAAAAATATTCAGAAAATTCTCATTTAAAATTGAGCCAAAGATGGAAATGGTTGAATATACCCCAAAGGAAAAAAAAAATATGGCAGTAATTCACAATCTAAATCAATGTCTCAGCAGACAGGATTGTTTCGTGGAGTAGTAGAAATAATTATAAAATTCATCTAAGATGGAAAAAAAAGGAAAATAATATGATAATTTTTGAAAAAAATACTAAGATAATTTATCTGCAAAACTATTCATTATATGTTATTTTAAACTAGTAATATTGACACATGAAAAGAACGATTAATTAAACAAGATTATCAATACTCATATAATTTTGATACATTAAAAGAGTGTAATTTTAAGTCAGTAACTTAGTCTTTAATCAAGTCATGGCAGAGTCAACCTATTTTGTTTTACTTTATTTCTTGAAACACAATAGAATCAGGGTACTAATCGCCTCCACAAAGAACACTTTAAATAATGTAACCTAATTGTATGCCCCCAAAATAAACTGAAATTTTAAAAAAGAAATTAAAATAGAATGAAAATTCTTGATATGAAACAATTACAACCACTAGTTCGCTAGTTAAGGCTTCTCAAAGTATGAGGATTCCACTAAAATCCTGCACTCATTCCCTGTCTTTGGTTGAGTATTGTAACTAATTCAGCTCATGTTCTAGGGCGTCCATGCTTTCAGGAGCTCCTTCATGCTTCTTCACCACATCCTTCATATTTCTCTCTTTCATTGTCTCTGAAAGTTCGTGAGAGCAGAGTCCTCACAAAAGAGATTAATGGTCTTATGAAAACAGGCTTGAGGACAACCTCTACCCCTTGCAGCCAGTGAGGAGACCTCTACCCCTTGCACAAGGAAACAATGCCATGACCTTGGACTTCTTGTCTCCAGAATTGCAGGAAATAAATGTTTGTTGTTTATAAGCATCTCAGTTTGCGGTATTTTGTTATAGCAGCCTGAAAGGACTAGGACAAAGGATGTTCTGCTTTATTCAAAGCCTACTGTGTCAACATTAGTTTCATGTAACAAATACCTTCACAGCAATACATTAATTGGTATTTAACTACATATCTGGATATCATGGCTTAGCCAAGTTGATATATCATAAGTCCACCCTTCATTAGCATCCTAATATTAAATAATATATATATTAAATATATAAATAAAATAATATATATTATAAATAAATAAATAATATATTCAATAATATATGTATTAAATATATAAATAAAAATGGTAACTTTCTCCTAACATGATACAACTATCCTGCATACAACCTAAAATTCTCTTTTCTTCAGAAGAAGATACAAGGTACTTGGGTGTTGTTCAGTCTTTGCTTGATATTGTAAAACAATATTACAATGTTAAGTCAGCAATACTAAATTATAACGATGTAAAATCGACACATATTATGTTGTAAGATAAGAAGATAAGGGAGAAAATGAATTTATACACACATACTATAAGAAAATTATCAAGAAAAGTAACCATCCCAGTGGTGACAACTGGTATTAACAATTGCCACCTTCCACCACCCATTCCATATTCCTTTGCCTTCTGCAAGCACCTCAGCTGCTGTGGTTCTTTACCTGCTGGGGTAACCCAAACCTTCATTCCTAAAGGATCTGGGCATTTAGTAGTTCTGCCTGAAGGGGGTTGTGGGTTTTTATTGACCTTAATCACAGGGCATGGTCACACTATCAAATTCCCTAAGGCTGTGGTCCCCAATCCTAGGAGGAACCCATGGCCTGCTAGGAACTGGACTGCACAGCAGGAGGTGAGCAGTGGCCAAGTGAGCAAACTTTATCTGTATTTACAGGCACTCTCATTGCTCACATCACCACCAGAGCTCTGCCTCTTGTCAGGTAAGTATGACATTAGGTTCCTATGGAGCCTGAACCCTACTATCAACTGTGAAAGAAAGGGATCCAGGTTGCACACTCCTATGAGAATCTAATGCCTGATGATCTGAGGTGCAGATGTAGCACCCTTGAATCATCTGAAAACAGGACCCCATACATGCAAAAGTTGTCTTCCACGAAACCAGCCCCTGGTGCCAAAAACATTGGAACCACCTCCCTAAGGGACCTTCTGTACCCTGGATGCACTCTTCCTGACTTCCCTGTGGAGCAGCAGTGCAATTTTCCATTCGTGGCAAGATCAGTCACCCAGAAAGCACCATAACTCCCTATTTTGCCTGATGATTTGGAGCCTTAAAAAGCCCAGGTGTCAGTTTTCACTTCAGCTCAGTAGAATCATTGTGTGTTTCTTGGTGGAAGTGTTTCTCTCTTTGGAATTAAGACCTCTAGGTCAGCAGTGAAGCAAATATTTAGTTAGTGATTCACTAAAGATAAAGCTGTTGCCTCCCTCATTTTTACCATTTTGATAACTGAACCCATGAATTCTGGCTATGGGAGAAACAGCACCCTATACTGGATGTTGTTTCAGAAAATAAATAACCTCTTGGTGAGCCCTGTCTCAGCCCTGCATGGTATTTTCTCATAGCTCGCACTGTAACTGCATCTTCAAAAGGCCCGTTTGACCACTCAGTACAACTCACTGGCTTAGGATACCGGGAGCATAGTAAGACCAGTGAATGGAACATATAAACAAATTTGGCATTAACCAAATTTGGTTTTTCCAAATTATTCTACACCCTTAATATTCATGGGCACACATATTTTTCTAAATTGTGCCCATATAAATTGGAAAAATCACATAGTTTTTCTGAAATATAACATATTTTGTTATTGGTTATATTTTGTATATTACCTTACTGTTAGTTTGATAAACCTAATCCAAGCTTCCAACAAATCATTCCCTTCAAGTCCTGAAACACAATTTGCTGGACAAATTTCGTTGTCAAAATAGCAGAGGTCTTTCCAATTTCCCTACTGCATCAAAGCCAATAAAACAAAGGTGGTGTCATAATAAAAATGTGTTTCTTTACTCTTTAATTTGCTGTCTATATAATGCAGTGCCCAAAATTTATACATTTATGTTTTATAAATACATAATATCACTTCATTTTCACAAAAAATATTATGAATTGATTAATAACTCCGTTTCAGACAGAAATCAAGCCTTGAACAGGTTAGGAACTAATTCAAGGGCACAGGTATAACAGGTATAAGGCCTCCCAGGGAGAATCCTTCGTCTTTTTTCTGGACCATGTCTTCTCTCTTCACCTGTCTCTAATCTGAAATTAAAGTTGTATGCAACTTTACTTTTAATTAATATATTCTTTTTTCCTAGATTTCTATTAGAAAGAGTTTGAAACCAGGCTTCCTTAAAGTTTCATGTCATTGCTTTAATATTTTCAGTGTACATCTCTTTTATTTTCTATTTATTATTATTATGGGTACATAACTACTGTATATATTTATAGGGTACTGTTTTGATACAGTACACAATGTGCATTAATCAAATTAGGGTAATTGGGGCATCCTTTACCTCAGGCATTTAGCATTTCTTTGTGTTAAGAACATTCCAATTCCACTCTTTCAGTTTAAAATATACCCAACTTGTTGAGTAGAGTCACTTCATTGCACTATCAAATATTGTTCATTCTATCTAAATGCCTAACTATATTTTTGCACCCAGTAACTATCCCCACTTTATCCCCTTTTCCCTGCTACTCTTTCCAATCTGTTAAGTCTCATAATGATATTTCTGTGAGACCGATTTTTTTCAGTATTGAGCTTATGAGTGAGAACCTGTGAGATTTGTTTTCCTACGCTTCACTTATTTCTCTAATGTTCTCCAGTTCCATCCACGTGTTGCAAATAACAGGATTTCACTCTTTTTGTGGCTATATAATATTCCCTTATGTATATGGGCCACAGTTTCATCCCCTGAACACCTAGTTTGCTTCCAATTCGTGGCTATTGTGAATAGTGCTGCAGTAAATAGGGGAGCACAGCTATCTCTTTGATACGCTGAATTCTCATGCATTGGATATATACCCAACAGTCCCAACAGTGGGATTTGGGGGTCCTTTGGCAGTTATTTTTTCAGCTCTGTGAGGAACCTCCATACTATTTTCCACAGTAGTTGCACTAATTTACCTTCCCACCAATGAAATATGAGTATGGCCCTTTTTCCACCTTCTCACCAATATCCCTTCTTGCCTGTCTTTTTGATAGAAGCCATTTTTACTGGGTAAGATGCTATCTCATTGTAGTTTTGATTTGTATTTCTCTGATGAGTAATGATGTTGAGAATTTTTTATAAATTGGTTGACCATTTGTATGTCTTATTTTAATAAATGTTTATTGAAACCCTTTGCGTATTTTTAATTGGATTATTTGATCTTTTTCCTATTAAGTTATTGGAGCTCCTTACATTAATATATTCTGGTTTTTAACCCCTTGTCAGATGGGAAGTTTGCAAATATTTTCTCCCATTCTATGGGTTGTCTCCTCCCTTTGTTGATTATTTCTTTTATTAATGCAGAAGTGTTTCAGCTCAAAGTGATCCCATAGTAGCCCCATTTTGATTTGGTTGCCTGTGCTGTGGGAGTATTATTCGACAAGTCGTGGCGAAGATCAATGTCCTGAAGTGTTTTTCCAATGAGTTCTTCTAGAAGATTCATGGCTTATATTTAGGTCTTCAATCTATTTTGATTTTATTTTTTATACAGGTAAAGATAAGGTTCTAGTTTCATTCTTTTGTATATGGGTACCCAGTTTTCCTAGAACTATTTATTGGAGAAATCGTCCATTCTGTGTTATATATTCTTGGCAGCTCAGTCAAGAATAAGTTCATTAAAGATGTGTGGATTTATTTCTGTGTTCTCTGTGCATTTCATTGGTCTATGTATCTGTTTTTATGTCAGTGTCACATTATTTTGGTTACTACAGTTCTATTTGTTGCTTTTTTAAAAAACTTATCAAAATACTTGAAATCATGCAATTATTTAAACATTTTGAGAGTTATTCTTGCATCACATTTTTATGCTTTCTAATGTTACCTTACATATTTTACTATTTTAATGTGGAAAATGAGCATTGTGTTTTATCTATGGCGATTGTTTGAATAATTTGACTTTAGATACAAAGTTTTCCTTTAAAAAAGGAAAAATTTCTCTTTGCTTCTATCTACTTGATAGAATTTTAAACTAAATGCTCAGCTTGAATCATTTTTCATCATCTCGGTAGTCTTTATTCAGGATAATCAACTGCTTCAGGAATAATACATGTTTTCAAAATTTCAGGGAAAAAAAGATCAATATTTGTTTTTAATCCTTGTTTTATACAAACCAAATTTTCCAAAAAGATATTCTCTTATCAAGGCAACAAAAACTTATTGCTAGTTTTCTATCCAGTAAAAATTTTAGTTTTACATTGTGTCATGGATGGATTAAAGAAATCAGTTTGCTTGTTTTACATCTGCATTTGGGTTATTATCACTGAAAATGTTGGTGCAGTCAACTGTGAAGGGCAAGACATGTAAGTTCCTTCTTTTAGTATAATTTTCGTTTCATCGTTTCATTTTTCCCTTATTTTCAAAACCAGAAATTTCCCACATTTACTCAACTATTGTTAGCTTGTGAAAGTTTCTGTTTTGAATTCACATTGCTGGAGAAATTTCTATTTGACTAAGCTTCAAAACAAAATTTGGGGAGTATTCCCAGTGATGTTTGTGTGTGTCCTTGTTAGCTCCCCAAAATGCTGAAAAACTATGAGTTCAGAGTAAATATGGAGTTCAGATGAAATAGGATATATGAAATCATCCTGAGGAGCCAAAAAATGTATAGATTTCAGTCACTGGAAAAAATCTCCTGGAGAAGATGGACTGGGAGTTGGGACAGCTTCTAGGAAATGTGAAAAGCAAAGGGAGAAGGGAGAGTTAAATATGGCATTTCCTCTAATTCCCACAGGTGTGTGTGTTCAGATAATATTATCTCCATTTTCCAGGGAAGAATAGCAAGGTTCGGTATAATTAACTAGTTTTAAGATTTTACATATTGTAAAGCGTGGGTAGCTGTATCCAAAGATTTTGCATTTTGCTTTGTTTTTGTTGTTTTAACTTCGTTATCTTACTTCTTAGTTCCCCACTTCTTAAGGCAGAAAGGAGAAGGGCACTCCCAGGGTCAGACAGTGTGAGCCCATCACGCCAGGGTCCATCTGATCAGAGAAGCTGGAGGAAAAACTTAGATGCTCTTTTTTGCTTGAGAACAGGGTTAGTTTAGTCTAAGTCCTTTCCCCTTGGCCTGTAGATGGTTCTTTTATTTTTATTCTCACAGGAACCTTTTCCTCATTGTCTGAAGCAAGGAAAGACAGAGATAAAAAGCCACCAATCCCATCAGATCAGGACCTCACCCTGATAACTTTCTTTATCCTGAATTACCTGTTAAAAGTGCTATGTCCAAATACAGTCACTTTGGAGTGAGGTGACATGAACTGTAAGGGGACACAACTGGTCCATAGCAGATACACAGATGGAAAAACAGATGGGAGAAAATGGTGCAGGATGAGAAACAAGAGCTAGAAATGACTACGAGCCACTTTCCAAATTTTTAAGGAAAAAAAAATATCAGGAATCACTAATAAATGGATGATGTTCTTCTTACAGAAAGAAAGAAAAAAGAAAAAGAAAAAGAAAACTGGAAATGCTGGTTTCCAGAGGATTCTGGCCAGAATGCTGATGAAGAACTGCTCAAGTGATTTCCTCCCTCTCTGCATCCTTGGACCAGGTTCATGCTGTACTTAAACAGCTTACGTATCTTATAAAGGGCATCCTGAAAAAAATTAACTAATTCGACTTGGAGCCATGATGTCTTCCCAGCACGTTAGCGTGGATCCCCTGCAGGCAATGCACACTGCCTCCCGCCCCTTTCCAGGTCACGTGGCTTTGGGATTTTCACCATAGAACTTCCACATTTAAGGCTCTAATCTGTCCTTTCACCCCCTCCAACCACTCCTGTGATTTAAGTACCAGTTAATTATTTTACACTGAGCTACATACATCAAATTTCTAATATTTAATCTTATCTACAAAAAGACAAACTGCGTTTGATTCAACCTAATGCCCAAGACTACACTGAGGGAGGTAGACACCTAGATATGTTGGGAATAATTTCCGTAAGTTATTTAAAAAATGAAAACTATGAATATTTACTTTTCCCGCATTTCTTGCAAGGTAGTGCAAACATGCTCACATGGCTTTCTGATTCCTGCCTCGCTGCCACTGTCGTCCCGCTGAGCATCAGGTCTCCAGTCATCCTCATCATCTTGCTGACACTTGTAATAACTTTCATTGTGTCCTACCTGCCTCATTTCTTATTTTCTCCCATTCTGTTTCTGTCATCTTTTAAAAATTATTTCTGAGCCTGTCATTTTTGTGTTCTATCATTTTAGATTCTGACCTGCAGAATACAATAGTTTAGCACATCATTCTATATTCCTGACAATGTCGCTTTATTTACAACTCTTCTCTCTTACTCTCTCACTCTCTCCCTCAACAATTTTGCAACAGCTAATCAGCTAATACAGCCAGCGTCTCCGTATCATCCAAGCAGCTCTTCAAAATCTTAGGCTTCTGCTCTTTCTCTCATCGTGTTTATTGGGCTTGGAACAAACACTTCATTCTTTCCCTGTAGGTAAAAGGCTGGTTATGTTACAGAACTCACTTCAGTGATAGTTCTCCTCTTCCTTCTTTCCCCAAAGAACATCTTCTACCCCTAACACAATCAAAAAGAACTCCTTTTACTCTCTGTCTTCAAAACTTGCCCACATACCTTACTTATCATATTGTCTTTTAACAACTGCATAGATCCCTATGTTCCCTAGTGGATCGTGACATCTGTATTGCAGAATTAGCACATGAAAATCACAAGCATAGGAATGCACTTTAAATGAGTTCTACCTAAAATAGCTTTGAATCGAATTAAATGATATGTGTATGTATGTGTATGGATATCATCTATCTATCTATCTATCTATCTATCTATCTATCTATCTATCTATCTATCTACTTGTCTGTTTTATTCTGAGTGTTCTTAATATTATCAATAGAGAGATTTCAGTTTCATGAGTCATTATTGGAACTTTCAGACTTCATGAAATTGAAGTTCGGGTAATTGTTTAGAAATTTAAGAAATTACATCCTGTAGGCTTGACCCCACATGTAAGCCTTTCTTCTCGGAATCTATGATATAGAATTAAAAACCCAGAAGAGACTTCTAAACAAATTTGTAGTTGAAGTTGACCAAGCTACAGATTTCAGAGTAGTGTAGAAATCTCTACACAAGAGCAAAGTCTGCCGTTTTAGTTGGTAATATGGATTCTTTGTCTCCTTATCTGCAGCACAAATTTCCTTTCTAGGCTAAACCTAAATCCTTCTTGCTAAAATTTAAACTTATTTCCTCAGGTAACAGAAAAGGCCACTGCTCACCGTTCCATAAATAATATTTCCTTCCCGTGAAGATTAGGTCTCCAGTCAAGCTTCTCCTTTTCAGTCTATAATGACCCTCTTTCTTCTATGGCTCCCCCATAGGGCCAATTCCCCGACTTTCCATCGCTCTACTTGTTCCTCCGTGGTTACTTGCTCAAACCCCTATAACTACCTTCTTGCTTCCTGTCAGGATCCCTGCCTCATCCAAAAGCTGCCCTAGGTGCCCTTTACATCCCTGGGTGACACAAGTAGCAATCAACTGTGCAAAGCCTCTATTCCCATACTGGTTTCTACAAGGAAACAAAAAGATTTCTTGCTTTGGCACAGGGACGGTTACCTGTTTGATGGGTTTTACCAAATCACCCAGCAGTCTGCACATAGGCCCTCAGGTGAACAGTGTATCATGTAAACTGGGCGTCTCATAATATGAAAACACAGTCACTTCCAGCGACGCTTCCTAGAACCTTGAGCCTTCCCTAAATAGTTCTTTTTCCTTTATTTATTTATTCATTTTTTTGAAATGCAGAGATGTTGCTAAACTTAACTCAATTCTTTTAAAAGTTTCGAGTCTTGGTTTGTCAGCAGAACAAATAGACATGGCTCCAATGGGGCCCTGCGTATGAAGTCCCCGGCAGGGTAATCCAGCGGAATGTCAGCGTCTGTGCTCCAATAACAAAGCACTTCAATAATAGTTTTCTACACAGGCATATTTTACAATCCAATGAACTAACAAATTCTAACCCACCGAGCTTAAAACAAGATGAAATAAAATAAAACATAAAATGTTCTCGTTCCGCAGAACTGGACATGACAAATTCTTGTGGCTTTTTTTTCTTCTAAATTGAATTTCAAATGGCTATTCACATGTACTTGGGGAAAATTAATTCACAGGAAGAATATTCATTAATAGCTGCATGTTATTAAAAGGTTGTTCAAGTTATTGTTTGTCCCTCATGGTCTGAGAAGATTTTATTCAAAGCCTTCGGTAGGATGAATTATTGTTCAGTTCATCCCTTCTACTTCCATCATTTGTTTGTTAATTAGAATAATCTTCTAATATTTAGTAAGATAAAGCCTGCTGAACACTAGGGAGATAGATTTGGAAAAGAAATACAAAAGCTGGTGAGAATTCGGCATAACCAGTCTTTTCTCTTTATTAGTTTTACTCAAGGATGGTTTGCCTGGAAACCCATCATTGCTTTGTATTTTCATGCAATGCTTTCTCATTAGCATGGAGAGATATTGAGGATATACACGATTAAGCTGTCTATCCTAAACTGTGGCATCCTGGAGTATCACAGAAAATGAAACATTGGAAGACATATCAGTGAAAAATCATTTAACTCTTGGGTCATGAGAGCCAGACAAGTGAGCTGTGAGACATGAGATAGTCCTCCACCTCTCAGAGGCTTTACCATACCTGTTCCATTTCCCTGGATGGCACGCCCTCCTGATATGTCAGTCACTGCACATAAAACAGATGCAGACTTGTCTCTGGAAGAATTGTTATCAGCGTCTACGGATATTAATTAAATCCCCACACAATAAATATTTGATCGAACTCTGCTAGCCTTACTTAACATAGCAATAGTAACAACAAATCTAATCTGGGAAAGAGTCCCAAGATAATAGTTACTCTAAAAATCTAAGAAGGTGAAGACAAGTGAAAATATGTTTGGCTCTGTTGGGCTATTAATATGCTTGTTTGTTTATTAGTAGATGTAATAAATGAAGTCATTTTAAAGCACCACTCTATATTCAAAAAAGTGAATTTTTAAATTTTTTTTGTTTATTAGTAGATGATAATAAATGAAGTTATTTTAAAGCACCACTCTATATTCAGAAAAGTGAATTTTTTTTTTAATATTTCTCTGTACAAAACCTTTGACATAGAAGATAACTTTTCTAGGCAATTCGTTTTAAGAATTACATCATTTAGCAACCACAAAGTAATTTGGGAATTATGGGTATATAAATTTTCAAGTTCTTTCCATGACAATACAAAGACCTGTGATGAGAATTTAAGTACGCACACAAAATGCTCGGAGCTCAGTTGTCCATCGTGAAATTTCTCTCTAAGTGTTCATACATTAGAAAACAAGGAGAGCGAAGACCAAATGATTTCTCAGAGGGACAGTCACGTGTCACTGATCCAAGTTAGGTTTAGACTCAAGAGCCCATCTGTCCTCCCAATCTCTACTCAGATGACACAATGCCATCATCTTAATGAGATATTTTGAAGTTTAATGTTCCCAGATAACAAAATATATAACATTAATTCTTAATCTGTGTTCAATTATTAGATTAAAAGCCTTACTAATTATTTTGAAGAAGAGCAATATATACTATCCCCCAATGGACTTGATAAACCATTAACCTCAGATAATATCCTAAGTCTACTTTTGCTAATTTCAAGAGCAGCAGTCCTTTTTGGTTTCTGGGGATCCTCCACAGGTCCTGCACCTGGACCTCCTGGACCTCCTCTCCCCTTGGAATTTGTCTCATTTCTTTTTTTTTTTTTCTTTCTTTGTTTTTTTTCAGTTTTCTTCAAATCATGGTATGTCCTTACCTTCATTAGAAGTGATATAATTCGTTCTATAAAGCTAAACCTCTCAGGTTGAATCTAACAAACATTGTAATCTACTGGTACTTAAGAGAGAAGTAAGAAATTCGCTCCTATTGGTCTGTTTTCAAATAAATTGTGCTTACATTACAGAATCTCCATTCACTTCTCCCTCCTTTCTTTTGGCCATTATGTTACTATGTTTCAGAATCTAGAAGCCTTTTCTTTCCTATTGAACCACTAGTTTCAGACATGTATTTAATGAAACATGGTTATAAATCCTCATAAAATCTTGAATATGTGCCTGCTCACTTCTTTGAAAATTCAAATGCCTAATAAATTTTGAAAGTGAACATAGAAATTGAAAGGAAAGAACTGCTAAAACAGCTCAAGCAGTAGTGATTATTCAACAATAGATAATGTCTGTGTGCTTTTGGAGTTCAAATGTTTCTTAATACTTTGGCATCAATCCAAAGCAAAAGAGGAATTTCCATTTCAAAAATTAAGTATTCAAAGAAACGGATTATTGGATTGAATAAATATTTAAAGGGACTAATGTTTCAAATGAGAATTAGGGGGATTAACTAGAAATTAATTACCAAATCAAAAATAATTCATAGAAAATATATGAATTCCTAGAATATGTGTTATAGGATTTAGAACACCAGAATAAAAATAAGCAATAAAGGGATGGTATGAAGTAGGGAAATTAAATGGAGGACAAGTACACAGAGGAAAATGAGGTCAGGGAGATGAGTTTAAATGTCAGTCTAGATTCAGGCTTTTTTAGAGTAGGGTAGGACTGCTTCCTCAAGAGGGTGGTATGGTTTGGTCAGGTCCCTCCAGTCTCTGCTGCTAATTGACCCTTTCTTCCTTTCCTTTTATGGAAAGCTGAGTTTGTTTACATTCTTACAGTGAGAGTTAAAAACAGATCCTGGGTGATGAAGGTATTCTTACAGCACACCGGCCTCACCCTAAGTCCCTGGACCACTCACTGTACTCCTGACAATTTAAGCGCAATTATGCCATAGCACAAGGGGACTGGTTGATGTGTTTGACCACAAGTGGCAGATCCCCAGCCACTACCACTAGGTGCAGTAGCACCATCTGCCCCACTAGACATCACCAAACATAATACGGGGGGGACAGAGCCCCTGACTGAGAACCGCTGACCAAGAGTGTAAGTGCCAGGCCAGCACAGCCCTCCACAGGCAGAGAGTGACAAGGCAGTGCTCAATCCGTGCTGCTCATGGACATCATTCTCAACTCTGTAAGAGGCATGTGCCCAGTCAGAGGCCCTCAAGCTTCACCTTCAAGGTAAATTACCTCCTATCCATCTCTAATTCAACATGATTAATGGTTTGGACACTTTGTTTTACTCACGTGTGTCTGTGTCTGTGGGCTGTCCTCTAGCAGTCTGAATCCAGAGAATGCTCTTTCCTTACCTCTGCTTTTTCAGCAGCTCCCAAATGTCTAGCAAAGACAAGATCCTTTAGAAGCATTGACAGAAATATTTTTTAGCCTGAAAAACTAAATCACCAAACAGTGCCACTGACTGTGCTACACTTATTAGTAATGGCATTGTGTATACTTCTAAAATGGAAATCATAGCTGAACAATTTTATCTTAGGTGGAAGTTTAGCCCTCAATGAATACTGTGAGTAAAATACAACAATACTGCAGGGGAATGTTCGTCCTTCTCACTCATGTGTAGGTGCCTTGCCTCTCTACCTTTACTTTCATGTTGTAATAGTAAGTTGCTAACAACTTGATAGAAATTTTAGTTTGTCTTGTCCTGTTCATTCATAGACTCCCAGTAATACGTCTTCTCTCTACACCCCAGTGCTGAGGTTGCAACAGAGTCATCAGCAAAACTTCCCTTCAATATGGAGTATCATAATAAATGCTCGGAAAATCTGTAATTGACTGAAGACTGATCTGGCATGATTTTAAAATAAATATAAACTAGATTACACAGACATTGTCCAAGCCCTACAGATTCTAGATTTACTTCAATCACTCCCTTACATTCTGTGTAGGAATTTGAGCTGTAGGAACCCAAGACAGATGTCTTTCATGATGCCAAAATTTGGTTTCTCTTGTTCACTCATTCTTTCACTTATTAACAGAGTTTATCCATTTTTTTTAATAAAATTTTAAGTTATAACTCATAATATAGGCATCAAGGTAGCCATAAACATAGGAGTCATAAAACATAGAGATGTTATGATAAAAATAATTGGACAAATGCCCATGAAGCATATTGGATGAAAACTATGGACTTTGCAGACAGACTTCCTGGGTGCATTTAGAAAACTTGCTCATTCTTGCTGTGCCTCAGTTTCTCCATCTGTAATGTGTCAATAATGAGAGTACCTAACTTGCTTATTGTTCTTTGAACATTTTAAATATTTTACTTTACTATCTCATTGCTTGCATAGTTTCTGATAAATTCTAATATTAGTTCTTCTGTCAATATGACGTGTTTTATCATCTTTGACTTCTTTCAAGACATTTTTTTGTCTTTGGTCTTCAGCAAGTTGAAGGGTATATGCCTACGTGTGTGTGTTTCCTCAGTTTCCTGATAGACCTTATAAAAGTCATTGGTTCTGTTTGTCCATGTAAATATGGAAATCGTGACTTCTAAGCACTTTACAGGTCAGGACTGAAACTAGAATTTATGAACAGTTTGAAAGACTTTCTAGGCTTTCCTTTAGAATTCCTTTCCCGTAGTAAAGGAAAATGAATTTTTATTTTACTTTCTTCTTTCATATTTCAAGAAAAAATACAAAAGCATGTCATAAAGGGAACATAAATCTCACATATAGAACATACTTCATTGCTTTTTGCAATATATCACTGTATTATTTTCATGCTTGTTATTTGAAGAATATTATGTTTTTTCCCCCTCTCAAAATTTTGTAAGTAAAATACTTTCTTTCTGCTAACTTAGTGTGGAAAAATAATTTTGGTTTTCTATGTCACCTTCATAGAGAATAAAAAATTTTGTGCATTGGGGGGGTTGTGTGTATCTTTACTAGGAGTTCCTTGGAAGCAATTGTATCATCTCTTTTAATTTTTGATTAACATGTCTAACAGCAAATTCTCTAATAGGACTTAGAAAAATTATATGGAATAAATGCATGAAAAATAGCATTATTTGCTTTTCATTATGTGTGTATTCAAGGTCAGCCTTATAAAAATGTGAATTAGTGTATAAAATTCACATCTGTTAATTTACATATTCATACAGAAATACTCTTCTCTGAGTGCTTATTTTTCATCTTCTTACCTTTCCCTTCTACTCTAACTTATTTTATCTGAGTTCCAATACTTATAACTCAATAAGTGATTGAGATGCCTTGATATAGCTCCTTTTAAATTATATATTTGGAATTCACTATATTCTTGAGAAAATATGTGCCTATCCAGGTACGCTGCTCATCTCTACATGTTAAGGCCTCCTTCTGCTGTCAAGTTCAAACACTCACATTGGTACGTTTTTTAAAAAGTACTTCTAATCATACATAAGCCAGGGGAAAATAAAGAAATAAACCCACAAGAAAGTATTGTGCTTGCAATAGAGATAGTAAAATACCGTGTTCAGAATTTGAAAGTTGAAGAAGAGTATATAGTTATCTCCCTACCCCATATGGACTTCAGTCTCGTAGAATTTATATTCCTCTATTGCCATTCAAACACATTTGGAGACAAGCTTATGAAACTGTCAATATTATCCAAAAGATTGTGTAAATTTTAGAAAATACCATTGAGACAGAAATTCGCATTTTAAGAACTTTAATACCAAGAAGCAATCAGGATTAATTCACATTTATGTGGAATTTAAGCCTTACTTTGATCTAATTATTTTTAATAAACATAATTGGTCTTTGTATATGGATGAAGTTCAAGTTGCTATGTAAAAATATCTATAGAATAGCTATAAATATCTTCAAGTGATACCCCTAGGCATTGGAGCTTATTTCGTTTTTAATATGTAGAAATTGTGAGCTAGTGCTTTAAGGATATAATTTTGATTGCCTAAGTAAAATGAATAAAAATAAATTTGATAAGAATCAGAAATCTCATTCTTGTTGTTAATGAATTATAATCATAAAATAAAATCACTATTGCAGAGTTCCACAAACAGCAATGAACAATAAATTTATGTTTTTAGCTCCATTCAATATATTTGTATATATTTGGTTAAACAAATAACAGTAACATTTTAAAAGCATTAAATGTAAAAATCATAAATATTTCTTGAAGTCAATATCAGACATTACCCCATCATATGGATTCCTATTGCATTTTGATTAGCAGAAAGGTCACAATTAAGACCACACATCTTATTAATTCTGTACAGAAATGAAGTACTCCTTTTTTGATATCTCTCACAAGGAAGATATGGAAATGTCAGAGACTGAATTATAAGGGAAAGAACATTTCATGGCCTAGTAATTCAGACAATACATGCCAAGCAATAAGAAGTGAAAAAGATAATTGAAGTAGGTAGGACATAGAAAATTGTGGGATAAACATTATGTATAGAGGCATACTCCCCAGGTAATGAAGTGATAGATCTAATCTTTTATAAAATGTAATATACAAATAGCCATTTTCTAGAAACAGACAATACTTGCAGCTATAAAAGAACAAGTAATCAAGCATTTATTATTCTCTAGCTCAAGCAATAAACAGAAAATTATAGGAGTGAAAGAAATTCTTCTTAGATTTAGATTAAGGAAATTGTTCAATATAAGCTTTCTCTAACTGCAAGTCAGTTCTCAATTATATGCACTGATGGAAGAGGAGACATGGTGGGGGCCACTGGAAAAGAAGAACAAAAAATTACAGAGGATTTGGTGGTAGATCATGCAGAATCTGGAGTAAGCTCTCAAACAATGAGGAACCCACATCTTGGGTAGACTGTGTACCGATAGTTGGAAAAATACATGACTTTTATTAGGATGTATGCTCTGCAGGTACCATATTTATAATTACTAGACAAGGAAAGAAACATTTCTAGTCTCTCAGATCATTAATGTTGCCATCAGTAAGACCATCTCAATATTTGAAACACCTACTCCACATGGTAATTATCAGGATTTAACAAAATAAGTCCTGTAAAACACATTGGGGACCTGCCACTTAAATAGTGACAGGTATGAAAACTGAACCACAAGGACAGAGGGCTGGTTTGTCTTTTTTAGCATTGGTTCCCCAGTATGTGGCCCAGTAATTTGCAAACAATGGACACTAAATAACTATTTTTGAAACAAATAAATAAAATAATTCTCATTAGTATTATTATAAACTGTAGGATACACAGGTTTCTGATGACTTCTAAAATAAGTAAGGGTTATATTTTATTATTACAGTAATAGAGAAAATAATTTTTAAGGATCCATGTAGAGATATCATTAGCATAATCTAAAATCATAAGGGTAAGGCTATAACTTTAGTTTATAAACTCTATCAGAGAATCGTCAGTGATACACTTTGCTGGGACAGTAGTGTCCTTGTGTAGCAGCTAATACTCTCTGCAAAGTTCCTTTATCAGTGGTTTATTTTAAAAGATTCCTAATTGGTAGCACCTAACATTATTAAATGCTTCAGTACTTAATATTTGTCTCAAATCACAATTTTCATTTAAACCTTGGAAAATATTTGATATATATAGTATGCATATATATATGTATATATATATATATGTGTGTGTGTATACATATATATACACACACACACTGTTATTATGTTCAGTAAACACATAATGAAGCTGAGAACTGAGACCAAGAAAATTTTAAAACTCATGCAAGCATAGACCTAGTAAGGAGTACAGCTGAGATCTATATGATACTGTGTGACCTGATGTTTAGTATTTCTCCTTAATAATACATAACCCTTATATAAATTTAATAACTGATATCTGGATTTATCCTAAGAACAAGACATTAAATATACTTATAGTGTAAATAAATATTTTAAACTGGATATTCAATCTTGGTGCAAAATTCCTTAGGATTCCCTGTAGGAGACCAGCACCAGGCTTACAGAAGCAGCCATCAGATCTTGAGGGAGGTGTTGGGAGATGTTTGCCTGCCCAGAGACAAGCCCTCAAGCAGCTGAGGTCAGATTGTTAGCAAGCCTGTGTTGTACATGGACATTTGTGGTGCAGCAGGGTGGGAGTGGAGCCGGGCGAGAAAAAGCACATAGCGATCCTTAAGATCATTAAGCACACAGCTCCAGTACATGGGCCCCCTACACCTGTTGTATAAGGCCTCAGTAAAAGGCCACAGCAAAGGTTGCTTGGGGCTCTCCCAGGAATATGGAACCCCCTCTTTTGCAGGCATTTGTACCTCAAATCCGTGGTCCCAGCGGCTTTTCTTCGCATGGGATGTTTTACTTCATAATGTTGATTTTGAAATGTGGAACGTTAGAGGTTAAGAAGAATCAATCATGTGGGAGGTATGGTAGGGTCTGCATAGCCAGAGTCTGCAAAGATTTTACAATATACTTAGAGAACTAGCTTTTAATTCTGACACATTGGAAGGGTTAGTTCTTCCTTTTGCTAAATATCCATAGTCAGCGTGCTAGGATTATCATTTCCCAAATGTAAAAACATTGATGCTATCTTTTTTGGCATTTTTTGGAATCAGAATATATTTAATTAAAAATTTGATTGTAATATGTTCATTATTTTCTGAAATAAAATTGGTTGATATTTGAAATATTAAAGCTGAATAACTTGTGCAAAACAAAACAAGATATTGGGGAGGATTTCAATTTCACATTCAGCAACTAATTTAAACCAACACTATTTTTCTAAAAAGATGTTTTTAAAACAGAGCTGAGAAAACATACGTAGCATTGAAGAAAGTATTAGGGATGGTATGGACGGGTAAATAAATGTGATATAGGGTGGACCTTCAGGGTTGCTTTGGACCATATTGTTAAGGTGATGAGAATATGGAAACAATTAAAACAGAACAATAGATTTACATATTTTAAATTTATCTCTCTCAGCAAGTGGCATGCTATAAGAATAAAGTCATAATGACTTCATTCAAATTCCAGTGCTTTGTTATTTTATGCTAGTGGAGACAGGGATCTTGTGGCTGCCTAGGGAGTGACATGGCGGCCTAGAAGGTTTATGGGAACAAAAGAACCAGGATGGCAACATTATAAGAAACTGAGCCAGTAATGCAATGATGACCACGCCGACCCCAAAATGAAACGAACTTCCTGTACAGGTGGTGTAAGTTTTCTGGGTTGCTTACGTAAACTGCTGAAGATGTATCATTTTACCCATTTTGAAAGAAGCAGTGGAAATTTGTGTCATTGAAAAAAATACAAATTCCTTTTCTCTCAATGTAATTACATGGTGATGACATTTTGAATGAAAATATCTTGGTGGTAAAATATATTTTTCATATTAGAAATAGAATTCTATAGGCCTTTACTTTGTATCTTTATGGAAAACAGCCTGAAGCTTTATATGCTAACATGTTAGTTATTTTTGAAAGTCCATTAATCAAAGAAAGTCAGGGTGAAAATTAGTGGGTATTTTTCTATATTTTTGTTATATATATTTAGAGCTGAGTGAGACTATTATTAGAAAACCATTATAGCTGAAAATAATCTCAAGTAACATAAAGCAAAATATGTTTATTTCACAGTTGAGAAATCTAAGGCCTAAATCAAGAGACCCTATGACAAAAATCACAAAAATTATTACTTCCATTGGCTGGATTTTATCATAGTGTCCTGACAGTCAATTTGTTAGCATTAACATTAACTCAAAACATATGAGTGAATTTTTCATAAATTATTCATCATATAGAAATAAATATTTTACTTGTTAGTTTATAATAGGAACCAATAAGTTTTTAAGTTTTAAGATAATGACTTACCTATCATTATGCTATATGGTTTTGTTTATAAAATAGCACATACTTATACAAATCCTATGAAATAATTATATAATACAATACATATATATGGTAGCTTACATAAAATCCAAAATTAGAGAGAAAATAAACTCCTTCTAAGAACACAGAGTTTACATGTAGAATAAAAGACATTAACATCTAAAGGAACCCAATTTTAGAAAGACATTCACATTTTCCTCAAAACAATTGCTGTTAGTGAGACAGACATGAAGAAAGTGACTATACTGTTTTATTATAATTGAAATAATAGAGTAGTAGAGATAAAAGGCTTTTTTGAGCAACAATTTGATTGTGCAGTGAAAAAACCTGATCTACATCGTGTCATAATATGCTTTAAGATTATAGGTGTAGGCTGCTTAGGGTAGGGGGTTACAGGGAGTACTCCAAAGATATGCTGTAAACAGGGTTTTTTTTTTTCTTTTTTAATAATAGACTATACATCTATTAACATGGCTCATGTTAGAGGTTCATTTTCAGACTGGATTCTAAAAATATCTTCTCACTCAACATAGTGTGAATGTAAGCTTTTCCATTAGAAAGAGGCAATATGCAGGCCATATATTTTCAAAAACCCTAAAAACAGAAGAATGCAAAACAAGCACACCACCAACAATACTAAAGATGTATGGCAATTAATCTCATAAAAAGATAGTTGGTGTTTTTAGCCATTATGGAAATGTAAAACAAACCCACAATGAAATACCACTACATACTTCTTAGAATTGCTAAAATAAGGGAATTCTTGCAAAATCAAGTTATGGTTGGCTGTTGGAGCACCTGAAACTCTCATATGTTCCTGGTGGGAAAGCAAAATCATGCAATGACTTGGCAGGATTTTTGTTTGTTTGTTTAATTTATGAGCACATCAACTTGTTGAATACTGTACTTATGCTGGTTGAACGCTGGATATGTCCTGGTTTGCTCTTAAGAGAATAGTTCAATCTCATATGCATACATAGACATTGAGGAATAGCAGGAATGCCCACTTAGGTCAAGTTCTTCATCTGAACTTCACTGATTCCAACTGAGCGGTTGAGACTCAGAGGAAAATACTTATTGTTCCTGTCTCAGAGAGGCTCAGCTGCAATCATAAATTGCACTGCTGGTGGCATTTACAACTTTCCTAATGGTGTGGCATTCTCATGTAAACAGAACACATAAACTATGCTATCATACCCTTTCTCAGTCCTTTTCCACCTGTGTGTTCTGTGGGTTAAAGATCTTCTTTTGTGTTTGGATTGACAATGAAGAATTCTACCATTAGCTGTGTTTTAATTTTTTTAATCTTAAAAATTTTTATATAAACAATTGTGTAGAGAACTTGTGTAACAGCACAATGAAGTTGTATGCACCCTTTACCCCAGTTCACTAATTGCTAGCATTTCCCTTCAGTTAGTTGCTTTATTATTGTTTTCTGTATCTCCTGGATTTCTTTTTCTCTGCCTCCTCCAGCATGGAGGCACATACATTTCTTTCTGAATTATTTAACAATAAATTGCAACCATCAGATCCCTTTTACCGAAATGTTATCATGTTTCCTAAGAACACAGACATCTCTCACTGAACCACAGCACAATGATCAAGATAAGAAAACTTGATAATAGTACAGTGTTACTGTCCAGTGTGAAATCCGTATTTAAATTTCATTAATTATCCCAAGAGTGCTCTTTTGGGTTATTTATTTCTTCTGATTGTAGGAATACAAACTAGATAGAATCACACTGGCGTGGGTTTTTAGGCTCCTTTACTATGGGTCAATTGTTCAGCCTTTGTCTTTCATGACGTGAACAGTTTTAAAGAGTAAAGCAGGTAATTTGACCAATCTGAGATCTAAATGTGTCTAATTTTCCCTCATGAATCGACTGAGGATGTGCATTTGGTGGCAGGAATACCAAAGAAGAGATATTGTATCCTCAGGGAACAGCGGTCAGAAGCACGTGGGGTCACTTCATCCTATCTCCTAAGACGTTAAATTTGCTCATTTTGTTGAGGTGATGTCCATCAGGTTTCTCATCTGGAAAACTAATATTTTCGCTTGTAATTCATAAATAATTTGTGGGAATATATTTTCAAACTTCAAATACTGTTCCAGCAACTCTAGGTTCACTCGCTGATTTTAGCAACCCTGGATGATTCTTGTCTGAATCTATTAACTATGATTTCTAACTCATCATTTCTTCTACATTGTTTAGCTGGTGCTTTGCTGAAAGAAACAGCATTCCTTTCTCTGCCATTTATTTGAAAAGTCATTTTACACAAAGGACACCTGCATCCGAATGTTACAGCTGCAAGATTCACAAATGTAAAGATGTGGAAACAACTCAAGTGACCCCCAACCCCATAAGTGAATGGATTAATAAAATGTGGTGTGTGCATACCCGGGAGTAGTACTCAGCCATAAAAAATGGAGATCTAGTATCTCTTGGACAACCTGAGTGGAACTGGAAACTATTCTTCTAAGTGAAACATCACAATAATGGAAAAATAAACACATGTACTAGATACCAAATTGGAACCAACTGATTAACACTTCAGTGCACGTAAGGAAGTAAATTTTGATGACCAACACATTGGGGGGAAGGAAGAGGATGAATGGGCCAATTCACACCTATTGGGGATAGTGCACCCTGCCTGGGTGAAAGGACTCTTGGACTCAATCTGTACAAATGCAAAGTATGCAAACAAAATGTGTGTACTCCGCAATATTTTGAAATATATATAAATATAATTATCTTCTGAAAGAAACAGTGTCTCTTGAGAAATGTTTGATTCCAAAATGGGACAGAAAAAGTCTAGGCCTGGACCATCTTACAGTGTAAGAAAGGTATACAGCACCCCCACAATGGTGGGACGTGGAAAACTGAAACAGAAACCGGCTTGAAGCCCTTAACGCGATTTAAGCATCAAAGTTAAGACGTTATAAAAATGATTTATTACCCACTGAATAAAGTAAGGATTCATAGAGTGCACTGATAAAAATAAACAAACAAATAAATGTCAGTTTTTCATAGTATATTGATTTTATTCTATACCTAATCATCAACAACTGTAAGAAATCCAAATGTACTCGAGTAGATGATGGAATAAGAGTCTGTTCTAAAGTCCTAACATAACTAGTACTGCTCAGCCAGGGAAAGGACTCAACAGACACTCAACAACATGAGTGAATCTCAAATGCACCATGATGAATGAAAAAAACCTAATCATAAATGGCTGCATAGTGTATGATATTGTGTATAGAACATTCTGGGAAAGGCAAAACTATTCTGGATGGAGCTCAAATCAATTGTTTTAACGTGTTAGGAGTGGAAAAGTTTTGACTTCAAAAGGTGGCACAGGGGAACGTTTTCTGGTGATAGAACTGTTCTGCGTCCTATTATGACCATAGTTATAAAAATCTATAAATATGTTAAATTCTATGTCAAAAATATCTTTTTAACTATATGTAAATTTAATAATACAAATTAACATTATTATAATAATACACAAGTAATTCAATGATTATACTGACTATCCTCTAAATTCCCAATAAAGTGTACAGGAAGTGGATGTCTTCTGTTTTCTGATATAAATATAAATTAATTTACCTACTTTGGAAAATAGTTTTACATCTATTAAATCTAAACATAAGCCACGAATACTACCTGACCTTTGTGTTCCTGCCTTATTTGTATCATCAAGAGCACGTATGTTGATGTAAAGCAGAAGTGAAAGGGTTCACAGCAGCTTCTCATAACCAAAGTGTAGAAACAACTTAAGTAACCAGCACATAACATATTTACTTAAAGTGCAAACTATGTATGTAATGAAGCACTAATCAGTACCAAAAATAAAACAGCTACCGATAACTACAACAACATTGCCGAACCTCACAGACAGTATGTTAAATGAAAAAGCACACAAAAGAAACTGTTCATATAATTTACTAATTTCATACCTCAAGGACACGAAAGACTAATCTCTGATAATAGAAATGAGAATAGGAATTATATCTGTAATAGACAGAGTGGAGTGGAACAGGAGTCATCTGAGGTTGATGGTGAGTTGTGATTAGAAGGTTACATATGCATGGAAATATCCAGAACTTTTATTGAGCCACATGTTTAAGATTTGTATACTTCACTACGTATTTGTAATACTTCAATGTGAAAATTTTTTTTAAAAGAAAAAGATGGGTTCAGTGCCCGTAGCTCACTGGTTAGTGAGTCAGTTACATGCTCCAAGGCTGGGGGGTTCAAACACACCCCAGGGCCTGATAAACAAACAAACAAGGAAAAAAAAAATAGGCATTGTGGTGGGCGCTGGTAGTCCCAGCTACCATCTCTTGCTGAGGCAAGAGAATGGCTTGAGCCCAGAAACTTGAGGTTGCTGTGAGCTATGACGCTACAGCACTCTACCGAGGGTGACAAAATGAGACTCTGTCTCGATAATTGAAAAAAAAAGGGGGGGCTGTGCCTGTGGCTCAAGGAGTAGGGTGCCAGCCCCATATACCAGAGGTGGCGGGTTTGGCCGGCTAAAAACTACAAAACAAACAAGCTTTTATTATGGCTTATATGAATATGTGATTTATCTCACACAGATATTTAATTATCCTACAACTTTAGTTATTAGTCATCAGTTGATAGATTCACATTAATATACAAAGAAGCATACCAATTAGATAATTAATTATAGAGTACATTTCTTTCAGAGCAGCTGGAGTCCTGAATACAGTTCGCACCTTCCCCTCCTTAATTGTTATTAGCTAGCAACCTGCACATTTTTTCGGAATAGCTGGAGTCCTGAATACAGTTCACCCCTTCCCCCACTTAACTGTTACTAGCTAACAATCTGAAGAGTAACCTGATAGCTGACTGTGTAGTTCATGCAGGTATCACTCAAGGGTGCAAATAATAGTGGTAATCTAGGTAATTTCATCCCCTTGATTTACTCGTATACGACACAGCAATACTGGTTAACTGGTAGTCATGGGGCCCAAAAGAGGAACATAGAATGATTTAGAGAAAATTTTATTTACATTCTGGGAAAACCTGCAATTGCTAACTCACTATCATTGCCAGCTCCTTCTAAAATCTCTATTATATTGTAGGCAACAAGCCAGGAATGATATAAGCTTCTTGTCATAAAAGGCACTAAGGTGAGATCTGAAATGTGGGGAGAGGCAGAGACCACAATGCCTTTGAGCGACTGAGGGGTTATCGTCGTCAGAGGCTCTTGCAGGGAGCAAAGCAGCGTCGGGAGCAATGCCTGAGAACCACCAGTCTTCTTGCTGGACAGAACTTAAGACAGGGATTTCTGTGACCTCTGCTATCCTAGATCCACTAATGTTCGGATAGACCTTCTATTACAACTAATCATTCCTTGAAACAGAATAGTTTGCTTGTTCCTCAGTTAAAAATCATACTGAAACTTTTCCTAATAGGCACTGATACTCCAGTTCTTTGATTGCTTGCTTCAGCACAAACAGTTTTAATATCCCTCTATAATGGAGTCATAATGAAGTTTTTTTCCTAGGAAATCAAATAATTTGAACTGCTTTTATCATAGTACCCGCTTGGAATGAATGTACAATAGATTAAATTTGAAGATATCACATGTAATTTATAAAGCCTGAAAGTACTTCTTAGTTTCCAACTTTTTGTGAGGCAAAAATAAAACAATAATTTTTCAATAATAAAGTAAGATTGTGGGGAACCAAAGTAAAAACACCTCACTCATGTAAGGGAAGTCTTGCTAACAGGCAGGACACTTAAGCTGATAAATGGAATTGGTGTTTGTTTTTGTAGAGTTGGAAACTAGAGGATTAGAGGTGTTCCGGGAAAGACAGATACATCTAATCTCTTTCGAAACAGTATCTATAGATTGATTTAGGAAAACCTTCAAAGATATAGGAAGTGGTCTTTTATAAGGTACAAATCTACATGTTTATTTTATTTTATTTTTATATATACATGTGTAAAAATTTAATTAGGTTTCCACTTTTTGCCTTCACAGAGTTTAAATGGCTTAAAATGTAATAACAATAACAATGTTTAAGATAAGGACTAGAAACAAAAACCACGTAAAGAATGAATGAAGATAAATACATTCAGAAAAGAAAACAGATGATTACTGCATCAAAATATTAAGCAATATTAGTAATAATAATGCCAAGAAAGTAATGCTCTGACACTGAGGCTCAGTATGAAGTCATCAGTTAACTTCTTCTTTTTTTTTTTTTCCGGTTCATCGTTTTTATCAGAACAAATAGACAAGTTTCTTTAAGGTCTCAGAGAAAGCCAAGGGGTTCCACTCTGGGAAAGAGAGTCATTTTTAGAGAAGGGGTGGGCTTCATTCCACAAGAGACCTCCGTCAGCCATGGGGCAACACGAGCATGCGACAGCAGAGGCTCTTTGCTGTCCCCAGATGAAGCAATTAAAAATTTGATGACCTTGAGAACGAACATCTGCCGTATATTTTAAATCAGTGTTTTTCAATCTTTTTTATCTCACAGCTCACTTGAACCTATAGTTAAACTTCTGTAAGAAGCTCAAATTATGTCGATCAAAAAGAAAAAGAAGAGCAAAAAAATAGATAAAAGAATATACTTATTGTGCTTTGAACTTCTTTTGAAAGTAATTTAAATAATGGTCTTTAAACACTTTTAAGGCACAGCTGAGATTCTCGCACATGGCATACTAGTGTGCCGAGGTACAGAGATTGAAAATCGGTTTTAATTTTTGTTTTATGTTCTTTTCAGGATGTTTGATGCTACAGAATTAATACTTAGTTGAAATCATTTGAATCTTCATTCCACACTTTAATCGACAATATGTGCTTTATCTCTACCTGTTCCATTCTCTCATTTAATAAACACATAGATAAATGAATTTTCACTTAAAAAGTCATGTTTGACAAATTCTATTTTCTAATTATCCTTTATTTCAATTAATAGGATGATTTAAAGTATAAAGGCAAAATATTACTTCGCCTGATTTACATCGTTCCTAAAAGTGCATTTTTTGGCAAAAACATAAAGTTCACTTGCTCCACGTTATTCATGTCCCTCAGCAAATCTGATAACTCAGTAGGAGCCCTCCACCCACAAGACTTCCCACCTCCACGCCCTGACACAGGCAGCCATTTCTAACTCAGCTGCACTTACCCTCTGTCACTGCCATCATTTTTTTTTTCATTGTTGGGGATTCATTGAGGGTACAAGAAACCATGTTATACTGATTGCATTTGTTAGGTAAAGTCCCTCTTACAATCGTGTTTTGCCCCCAAAAGGTGTGGCACACACCAAGACCCCACCCCCCTCGCTCCTTCCCTCTCTCTGCTCTTCCTTTCCCCACCCCTCCCTCCTTCTTTC
>CAUYRH010087679.1:0-30453 GCA_963574655.1 Perodicticus potto
ACAAAAACATGGAAGCTAAATAACCTTATGCGGAATGATAGATGGATCATTGACGAGATTAAGAAGGAAATTACCAAATTTTTGGAACAAAATGACAATGAAGACACAAATTATCAGAACCTCTGGGATACTGCAAAGGCAATCCTAAGAGGTAAATTTATAGGGCTGCAAGCCTTCCTCAAGAAAACAGAAAGAGAGGAAGTTAACAACTTAACGGGACATCTCAAGCAAATGGAGAAGGAAGAACATTCCAACCCCAAATCCAGCAGAAGAAAAGAAATAACCAAAATTAGAGCAGAATTACATGAAATTGAAAACAAATGAATTATACCACAGATCAATAAATCAAAAAATTGGTTTTTTGAAAAGGTCAATAAAATAGATGAACCTTTGGCTAAGTAACCAGGAAAAAAATAGTAAAATCTCTAATTTCATCAATCAGAAATGGTAAAGATGAAATAACAACAGACCCCTCAGAAATTCAAAAAATCCTTAATGAATACTACAAGAAACTTTACTCTAAGAAATATGAAAATCTGAAGGAAATTTACCAATACTTGGAAGCATACTACCTACCAAGACTGAGCCAGAACCAAGTGGAAATGTTGAAAAGGTCTATATCAAGCTCTAAAATAACATCAACAATACAAAATCTCCCTAAAAAGAAAAGCACAGGACCAGATGGCTTCATGTCAGAGTTCTACCACACGTTTAAAGAGGAACTAGTACCTATATTACTAAACCTCTTCCAAAATATAGAAAAAGAAGAAATACTACCCAATAAATTGTATGAAGAAAACATCACCTTGATCCCTAAACCAGGGAAAGACCTAACAAGAAAAGAAAATTATAGACCAACATCACTAACGAAAATTGATGAAAAAATATTCAAAAAATCCTAGCAAACAGAATCCAGCAACACATCCAACAAATTATACACCATGACCAAGTGGGCTTTATCCCAGGGTCTCAAGGCTGGGTCAATATACGTAAATCTATAAATGTAATTCAGAACATAAACAAATTAAAAAATAAAGACCATATGATTCTCTCAATTTATGGAGAAAAGGCTTTTGACAATATCCAGCATCCCTTCATGATCAGAACACTTTAACAAATTGGTATAGAAAGGACATTTCTTAAACTGATAGAGGCCATCTATAGCAAACCTACAGCCAATATCGTATTGAATGGAGTTAATTCTAAACCATTTCCAATTATATCAGGAACCAGGCAAGGTTTCCCATTATATCCATTGCTCTTCAACATTGTAATGGAAGTTTTAGCCATTGCAATCAGGGAAAATGGTGATCAAGGGTATCCATCTAGGGTCAGAAGAGATCAAACTTTCATTCTTCACAGATGATATGATTGTATATCTGGAAAACACCAGGAATTCTACTACAAAACTTTTAGAAGTGATCAAGGAATACAGCAATGTCTCATGCTACAAAATCAACATCCATCAATCTGTATTCTTTATATATACCAACAATAGCCAACTCAAAAAAATAGTCAATGGCTCTATTCCTTTCACAGTAGTGCCAAAGAAGATGAAATATTTGTGAGTTTACCTAACAAAGGATGTGAAAGATCTCTATAAAGAAAACTATGAAACCTTAAGAAAAGAAAAGCTGAAAAAGTTAACAAATGGAAAAACCTACCATGATCATGGCTGGGAGAATCAACATTGTGAAAATGTCTATACTACTCAAAGCAATTTATAATGTTAATGCAATTCCTATTAAAGCTCCATTGTCATATTTTAAAGATCTTGAAAAAATGATACTTTGTTTTATATGGTATCAGAAAAAACCTCAAACAGCCAACACATTACTCAGAAATAAAAACAAAGCACGAGGAATCACGCTACCAGACTTGAGACTGTACTATAAATCGATAGTGATCGAAACAGCATGGTACTGGCACAAAAACAGAGAGGTAGATGTTTGGAACAAAATAGAGAACCAAGAGATGAATCCAGCTACTAACCGTTACTTGATCTTTGACAAGCCAACTAAAAACATTCAGAGGGGACAAGCCTCCCTATGTAACAAATGGTGCTGGGTGAACTGGCTGGCAACATGTAAAAGGCTGAAACTGGACCCACACCTCTCGCCATCAACTAAGACAGACTCTCACTGGATTAAAGACATAAACTTAAGACATGAAACTATAAAAATTCTAGAAGAAAGTGCAGGGAAAACTCTTGAAGGAATCGGCTTCGGTGAATATTTTATGAGGAGGACTCCCCAGGCAATTGAAGCAGTATCAAAGATACACTACTGGGACCTAATCAAAGTAAAAAGCTTCTATATAGCCAAAAACATAGTAAGTTTAGCAAGCAGACAGCCCTCAGAATGGGAGAAAATATTCGCAGGTTATGCCTCCAACAAAGGTTTAATAACCAGAAACCAGAGAGAACTCAAACATATTAGCGAGAAAAGAACAAGTGATCCCATCTCAGGATGGGCAAAGGACTTGAAGAGAAACTTCTTTAAAGAAGATAGGCACACGGCCTACAGACACATGAAAAAATGCTCACCATCCTTAATCATCAGAGATATGCAAATCAAAACTACTTTGAGATATTACCTAACTCCAGTAAGATTAGCCCACATAAGAAAATCCCAAAACCAGAGATGTTGGCATGGATGTGGAGAAAAGGGAACACTTCTACACTGCTGGTGGGAATGCACACTATGTTCCTTTTGGAAGAATGTTTGGAGAATACTTAGAGATCTAAAAATAGACCTGCCATTCAATCCTATAATTCCTTTACTTAGTATATACCAGAAGACCAAAAATCACATTATAACAAGGACATCTATACCAGAATGTTCATTGCAGCCCAATTCATAATTGCTAAGTCGTGGAAGAAACCCAAGTGCCCATCGATCCACAAATGGATTAATAAATTGTGGTAAATGTATACCATGGAATATTACACAGCCTTAAAGAATGATGGAGGCTTGACCTCCTTAATGTTTACATGGATGGAGCTGGAACATATTCTTCTTAGCAAAGTATCTCAAGAATGGAAGAAAAATTATCCAATGTACTCAGCCCTACTATGAAGCTAATTTATAGCTTTCATATGAAGGGTATAAACCAACTATAGCACAAGAATATGGGGAAAGGGTCAAGGTTGGGGTGGGGAGGTGTGAGGTTGGGTGTAGGGAGGGTAATTGGTGGGGCCACACCTACAGTGCATCTTAGAAGGGTACAGGGAAACCTTACTAAATGCAGAATACAAATGTCTTCATACAATAACTGAGAAAATGCCAGGAAGGCTATGTTAATCAATTTGATGAAAATAGTTCAGATTGTATATGAAACCAGCACATTGTACCCCTTGATTGCACTATTGTACACAGGTATGATTTAATAATAAAGATAATAAAAAATAAATAAATCACATGGTCCTAACAGACCTTTACATAATATTCTACCCTAAAAGTACTGAATGTACACTATTCTCATCAGTACATGGGACGTTCTTCAAGATTGATCATGTATTAGGTCACAATACAGTTCTTGAAAATTTTTAAAAAGTTGAAATCATATCATGCATTTTCTCAGACTACAGTTAAATAAAACTGGAAATCAATCACAAGAGAAACACCCAAACTGACATAAAATCGTAGACATTTAACAATCTTTTGGTGGATGAGTATTGTCAATAACAACAAAGGGGACAAGATCCATCAAAATCTTGGAACACAGCAAAAACACTCATCAGGGGAAAATTTATAGACTTAAATGCCTGCATCCAAAAGACAGAAATATCACAAATTAACAACCTAATGTCACTTCTCAAAGAACTAGAAAAGGAAGAACAAACAAAATCCAATCAAGTAGAATAATTTTGAAATATTTCTTCTTTTTCTATTGTCTATAAGATTTGGCATGACCTGTTTTTTGAAACTATATTTTACTTTTACTTATATAATATTAGTTGTCTAGTTTTTGAGACTTTGGAAAAAAATAAGAAGTTAACTGATGACTTTATACTGAGCCTCAGAGTCAAAGCATTCAGACATATTGTTATTTGAAGTGAATATTACTTCAAATGAATGTTACTTTCTTTGCATTATTATTATTAATATTAATTAATATTAATAATATTGATGCAGTAATCATCTCTTTTCTTTTCTGAATGTATTTATCTTCATTCTTTTTTTTTTTTACAAGTGAACAGTTTATTAAGAATTAAACAAGATACAGTACAAGCAAGACACTCAAGATAGGTATAATAGTACTACTCACACAAAAACTTAAATTTCACCTCAAAGAAAATCACAAGACAAAAGAGAAAGCATTTTCAATGTTATAAAGTAAGATATTTCATGCAAAGTATTAATTATGTCCCCCTAAATCCCAACCTCCCAACAAACAAAAAACTATCTGGGAATATTGCTATGCTAACATTATTAACCACAGTATAGTCATTCATGGGAAAACAGTAAGTAAGCAATGAATTAAATGAAATAACAAAGTTTAAACTATCATAAACTCATAGACCACTATGATTTTATAAGACAAGCAGTTCCATAAATCTTATAAATAATAAAAAAAGAAGAAATATTTCAATATCATTCTACTTGATCTGAATACAACTGATATTGAAATTGGAGAAAATATATTGTTATAAAGGGAAATTACAAACATATTTCACTTATAAATGAGGATGTAATATCCTAAACTACATATTGACAAGTTCAATTAAAAAAATAATATTTAAGTAATATACTTTGGTCAAAATTGAATCCAATTTATATGAAAGTTAGTCACTATTTTCTTTTCTTTCTTTTTTTTTTTTTTTTTTTTTTTTGGTTTTCTTTCCCTCACCCCCTCCCTCCTTCGCTGTCTGGTCTCTCCTTCCCCCATGCCTGACTGTGTCATTCATTGTCATTAATTGTCCTCAAATCAAACTTGAATACATAGGATTCATGCTTCTCCATTCCTGTGATGTTTCACTAAGAATAATATGTTCCATCTCCATCCAAGTTACTACAAACGCTGCAAAGTCTCCATTATTTTTGATGGCTGAGTAATATTCCATGGTATCCATATACCATAGCTTACCAATCCACTCCTGGGTTGAAGAACATTTAGGCTGTTTCCACACTTTAGCAATTGTAAATCGGGCTGTGATAAACAGCCTAGTACAAGTGTCCTTATAATAAAAGGTTTTTTTTTCTTTTTCTTCTGGATAGATGCCCAACAATGGGATAGCAGGATAAAATGGGAGGTCTAGGTTGAGTTCTTTGAGCTTTCTCCATACTTCCTTCCAAAAAGGTTGTATTAGTTTGCAGTCCCACCAGCAGTGTAAAAGTGTTCCTTTCTCCCCACTTCCATGCCAGCATCTACAATATTGAGATTTTGTGATATAGACCATTCTCACTGGAGTTAGGTGATATATCAGGGTAGTTTTAATTTGCATTTCTCTAATAATTAAGGATGATGAGCATTTTTTCAAGTGTTTAACGGCCATTTGTGTATCATCTTTAGAGAAGATTCTATTCATCTCTCTTCCTCATTGATGTATGGGATTATTCATTTTTTTCTTGTAGATTAATTGAAGTTCTGTATAGATCCTGTTTATTAAACTTTTGTCAGATTCAAAAAGTGCCAATATCCTTTCCCATTGGGTAGGTTGTCTATTTGCTTTGGTTTATTGTCTCCTTGGCTGTACAGAAGCTTTTCAGTTTAATTAAGTCCCATTTGTTTATTGTTGCAGTTGCTATTGCTACAGCAGTCTTCCTCATAAAGTCTTTCCCCAGGTCAATATCTTCCAGTGATTTTCCAATTCTTTCTTTGAGGATTTTAATTATCTCATGCCTTAAATTTAAGTCCTTTATCCATCTTGAATCAATCTTTGTGAAGGGAGAAAGGTGCGCATCCAGTTTCAGTCTTTTACATGCTGATATCCAATTCTCCCAGGACCATTTATTGAATAGGGAGTCTTTCCCCCAGTGAAAAATCTTGTTTGGTTTATCAAAGATTAGATAGCTGTAAGTTGTTGGTTTCATTTCCAGGTTTTCTATACGATTCCAGATATATATGTCTCTATTTTTGTGCCAGTACCATGCTGTCCTGACCACCATGGCCTTGTAATACAGCCTAAAATCTGGTATAGTAATACCCCTGTCTTTGTTGCTAAGATCTATCTTAGCTATATGGGGTTTTTTCTAGTTCCATTCAAAATGCAGAATCATTTTTTCCAGGTCTTGAAAGTAGGTATTTTAATAGGGATGACGTTGAATCAATAAATTGCTTTGGGAAGTATAGACATTTTAACAATGTTGATTCTTCCCAGCCATGAGCATGGTATGTTCTTCCATTTATTAAAGGCCTCTACTATTTCCTTTCTAAGGTTTCATGATTTTCTTTATAGAGGTTTTTTTTACCTCTTTTGTTAGGTATATTCCTAAGTATTTCATTTTCTTTGGGGCTATGGTGAAGGGAGTTGTGTCCATGATTAACCTCTTTTCTTGACTTTTGTTGGCATATACAAAGGCAACTGACTTATGGACATTGATTTATATCCTGAGACATTACTGTATTTTTTGATGACTTCCAGGAGTCTAGTAGTTGAGTCTTTGGGTTTCTCTAAGTACAAGATCATATCATCAGCAAAAAGGGTGAGTTTGACCTCCTCTGCACACATCTGGATGCCCTTTATTTCAGGTCTTGTCTAATTGTATTGGCTAGAACTTACAGCAGTATGTTGAATAGCAATGGTGACAGAGGACAACCTTGTCTTGTTCCAGTTCTAAGAGAAAAAGCTTTTAGTTTTACTCCATTCAGTAAAATATTAGCTGTGGGTTTATCATAGATAGCCTCTATCAGTTTAAGAAATGTGCCACCTATACCTATGCTCCTCAGTCTTCGAATTAGAAAGTGATGCTGGATTTTATCAAATGCTTTTTCTGCATCTATTGAGAGGATCATATAGTCCTTGGATTTACTTCTGTTGATATAGTGAATAACATTGATGGACTTTTGAATATTAAACCAACCCTGCATCCTTGGGATGAAACTTACTTGATCATGATGTATAACTTTTTTGATGGTAAGATGTAGTCTATTGGACAAGATTTTGTTGAAAATTTTTTCATCACTATTCATTAGTGAAATTGGTCTAAAGTTCTCTTTTTTTAGTTGGGTCTTTACCTGGTTTTGGTATTAGGGTGATATTTGCTTCATTAAACGTATTGGGGAAGATTCCTTCCTCCTTAATTTTTTAGAATAATTTCTGTAGTATAGAAATAAGCTCTTTGAAAGTTTGATAAAATTCTAGTGTGAGACCATCTGGACCAGGGCATTTTTTTGTTAGGAGATTTTTTATTGTTTCTTTGATCTCTGTGCTAGAAATTGGTCTGTTCAGGACATCTATTTCATCTGGGCTAAGTCTAGGGAGAGGGTGTGATTCCAAATGTTGATCCATTTCCTTGACATTGTCAAATTTCTGGGCATAAAGTTTCTGGTAGTATTCAAAGATAATCTCTTGTATTTCCATGGCATCAGCTGTTTTTTCCCCTTTATAATTTCTGATTGAAATTACTAGAGATTTTACCTTTTTATTTCTAGTTAGTCTGGCCAAAGGCTTATCTATTTTATTCATTTTTTCAAGAAACCAACTCCTTGTTTCATTAATATTCTGAATGATTCTTTTGTTTTCAACCTCATTGATCTCTGATTTAATTTTGAACATTTCTTCTGCTGGGTTTAGGCTTAGATTGTTCTTCTTTTTCCAATTCCATCAGATGGCTTATGAGTTTGTTTCTGTTTTTCGAATGTAGGCTTCTAAGTGATAAATTTTCCATTCAGGACTGTTTTTGCTGTATCCCATAGGTTTTGGTAATTTGTGTCTTCATTGTTGTTATACTCAAGGAAGTTAATGATTTCCTTTTTTTTAAGTTCCTGCACCCAAGTGTCATTTAGCATAAGGTTGTTTAACTTCCATGCCTTTGTGTGAGGTTGAGCATTATATAAATATCTAAGATCTCCATCTCTAACTTCAGATCAATGTATCCAGCTGCTTAATTGGCATTTGCACTTGAATTTCCTCCAACCATCTCAAACTCAGTCTCTACAAAATTGAACTCACTGAACTTCCCACAACTTACCTCACCTCACAGAATGGTAAACACAACAGCATTTGGCCAGTTTCTTTAGCTAGAGAGTGAGGCCTGGACTTTTCCAATACCCAGGTGTAATTAACCACCAAAACCTATTAATTCTACTTGCTGAGTATGCCGTGAGTCCTAATATTTCTCTCCATCTTCATTGCCTTCGCATTCTGAACTATCACAACTTTTACTTGGACTACTGCAACACCCGCCGTCTGGTTTCCCAGGAGCTATTACCATCTCCGCACATATTAGATCACATCACTCTCCAGCTTCAGAACAGGCCTGTGGCTCCATCGTCCTCAGAAAGAAGTGTGGAATCACAGGGTTCCTTCCATTGCTCTCTGAGACCAGGCTTTATACTTCCTCTGTAGCTTATCACACAGCATTCCTACTCCCACTTAGGCACCAAAAAAAAATTGTTTACTTTCTTCATACCTCTTTGCAGGTTTCATTTCTTATATCTGAAAAAATGCTTTGGACACTGTATGACTGGCACACTCCCAGTCATTAACTAGACTAACTTTGCATCCTCATAGCACCTTTTATCATCCTCCCCTTTTATAAGTGTTAATTTCACTTATTGATTAATACCTGATCAATAAAGGAATGGGCATCACAAGTGAATTCTTTTGTTGTTGTTTTTGTTGTGAGAGAGAATCTCACTCTGTCCCCTTGGGTAGACTGCCATGGCATCATAGCTCACAGCAACCTCAAACTCTTGGGCTCAAGTGATTCTCTTGCCTTGGCCTCCCAAGTAGCTGGGACTACAGGAGCCCACCAAGACACCCAGCTAGTTTTTCTATTTTTAGTAGAGATGGGGTCTCCTTCTTGCTCAAGCTGATCTTGAACTCCTGGGCTCAGGCAATTCACCCACCCTGACCTCCCCCAGTCCTGAGATTACAGGACTGAGTGACAGGCCTGCTGAATTCTTTATCGGAGTATCCCAATGTCTACCTTGTTGTAAGTTTGTAACAATACATAGAAATTTATGAATATGCACTAACTCTTTCAAAATAACAATGATGCTTTAAGATACATAGTATATTTGAGAAATGAAGTTTGCATATGCTCATAACACAGACATCAATGTAGACACAAGGAGGAAGATGACCTGAAATGTAAGCTACAAAGAAGATGGGCTGTGTAGCTGGGCGTCAGACAGGTCAAATGAGGTTAGGCCTCCACAAAACTCCAATATTGTTGAATAAGTAGTTAGTTCCAACCATGAAATAATTAAATACTATCACATAAAATATTAATTTTTCATATTCTTAAGTGAATGGGCTACATTTTACTTATTTTTATGTTCTTAACCCCTAACAGAGTACTTGAAACATGACATGCAAACCAGTAGATATATGCTGAATTAATGTATAGCTACTTCAAACAAAAAATATTATTCAAAATAATTATCTTTTAAAGTAAATTCTTAGGTACTTTTTACTCCATAACATCTGTGAAGATTAAGTTAGAAAAAAAAGGAAAAATTGAGTTGCAAAAATAAAAAATCTATTTAAGCCGTGACTTATATGTCTGTTTGCCTTTAAGTGGATCAGAGGAATGAGCAACTCATTTCTCTTAATTAGCAGAAGACAAAGGGGAACAATTTATATAACATGTGAGCACTGCTGATTAAATGTTTGGGTAATTAAACTGTGCTCAGACCCACAGACAAAATCTACGAAGTATACATCATACTTTCTGGGCATAACAATTTCATAAAATACAGTTTAAGTAAGACCCAGGGTAGTGTACATTCTGCCTGCTCACATGTGGGTCTGCTATCTCCAGCAGCAAGAAATTGACTATGTCCATTTTAAGTAGAGATTAATTTATAAGCAAGATCTTGCTGTTGAATTATTCCTCTTATTTGAATGGACATTTTATCTCTACTTTTCCAAGCTAAGGGTATCTGCTTTACTCTGTCAGTATGTAAAGGCCAGGGGCAGGTGACTTTATATTTTATGTTCACTTTACTCCTCTGTAAAGGGAAATAATCTACTGGATTGTCTCTAAAGTCTCTTCCAAACACAAAATTCCATAATCTAGGAAAGATGTTTTCTCCTCAGCATTAAAAAGATAACACACATACTGATACATGCATTTTAATGCTAATGATCAGCTTGGATGAGAGTGGCTAGCCCTTGTCCAGTGCTCTTGGATCCATTACTGACCCCACTGTCCTCGCCTTGGCTGCTTCATCCATTTCCATTACATGCCTAGTCTGGCGGGTGCTGGATTTCACAGTCTTCATTTAGAGGACATTAATATTAGATGGTAGTTAGAGCTATATTGAAAGAAGAGTTGTTAATTTTATCTCTTTCTAAAAAAGTGGTTGGATGTGTTACAAAACTGTAATGTTTGAAATCTCATCTCTATTTGCTCAGAAAACTGTGTATTTTAATGTCATTATACAATTTCTGAAAGATATTCTCCCCTTGCATAGTATGCTAAATAATCAGGCTGTTTAGAACAATGGTAAAATCTTCCTTTACAATGTATGGTCCAGTATATATATCTGTTTGATCTCTTCAGAGACCTGAAATAAATTACCTTATATACATTATCAAATTTTATATTGCATTATTTGTTTTGCTTTATATAGACTGAGTAAACATCTCTTTATTTTATTAGCCATGAAATAGATGTACATACGTTTCCATTTTCTTTTCAAAAGTCTATATTCCAGTATAAGGTATGATTTTTTTTCAGCCTTAAGGGGCTGTAACTATTCTAAGAAATATAAAAGTTATTAGAAAAACGTTATATTAGTATAAATGCAAGGAAATGTATACTTCAAGTTTGAATGCTTTTAAGATTGTGATTGTAGTGATGCTTATATCAAGGCATATTCTCTTATAATTTCCAAAAATCCAAAAGCATTTTCTGTTTTCATCACACACAAACATGTAAACACACAGATGCAGAGAAATTGTTAACAGCATTCTCTGAGTAATAAAGCATGGATTAATATCACAGGGATTGAAATGGGGTTTTTATTAGACATCATTATGTTCTTTAATATCCTAATAATTTAGAAAGAAGTGGCAAAGGGCTTTATAAATCAGAATTTATTTATCTGTGAAAACTCTGGAAACGATTCTGAGAATTCTAAAAGCTGTTTCCGTAAGAATATAACTTTGACACAAGAACCGGAGCAGCTCATTATTGTTTTGTGTTTTCCTTCTTGTTATACAGCCCAAATGCTTGAAGGTTATTCTTAAAATTTGAATGCAGGCAAAATAATAAATTATAACATAATTAAATAAGCCACTTATTGATTTTTACTAATATATGACCAAAAGTTCTAATATTAAGTTTGAGAAGGGAGAAAGTCGTTAGCATTTGTTTTTATATATGAAGATGTCAGTCACACAAATGCTTACCATTTCCATCTAGCCTTGATTGGCTGTAAATTATCTTCCAGGATTTTGTGCTGGACTACGCAAAAAACTACAAAAAAAAAGCATTGAAACATTATATGCTTCATTCTTATTGGTCTGACTTATATATGTGTTGGTCCTTTTTAAATTGACAGCTAAAACTCAGTTTACTTTAAGAAGTGGCTTCTTAACAAGAAACCAATTTTCCATAATCCCTTAAGCTCTACTTCTGTTTCTATGAAGTGTAAGTATTCTTACAGTGCTTCTTCCAGCAGCAATGAAAGTATAATGGCCAAAATCCCTTTAGCAGAGCCAGATGGAAGAAGTACTTAGCTGGTCATTTTCTTTTGAAGTAGTGGAGGAGAATGAGCATGAACTTTGGAAGCAGACCTACGTTAAAAATTGTTCTTTCTCTGCTCAAATGCATAAACTTATGTGAGTTGCATAAATTCACCAAATTTCATCTTTAAAAAGGAAAAAGAACAACAAAGAGAAATAATACCTACCCATAAGAATGTCATGACATTTAAGCGAGATAACATATAAATTGACTATTGTAGAGCCTGACACGCTGTAGGTATATGATATATATTAACGTTATTCCCTTTTCTGTCTCTACAAGCTGTCTGGACAGCTCTCTCTCATGCATAAGACATGGTGCTAGAGCATTTGGAAATGTCTATTTGATCTAAAGCCCAGAGCAGGCAGTCTCATTAAAGGTTTATAAGCTGTGAATTCCAAATAAGCTACATGTAAATTAACTTTGGTAACTTGTCTTCTTAAATACAGTGAGGCGTTATTCATTCAGTAGATTAAGCCAAATATCTTCATGAATCCCAAATGCCTTACACACCTGTCCTCTTCTTGGCCTCCATTCACTCAGTTGGTCATTCAGCAATATCTTGATTGGCCACCAACTACATGCCAAGTGTTACCCTGGATGTTGGAGAAAATTGTAGTGACGAAAGCAGCCACTGGCCTTGCTACCACAGTTATGTGGAATGCTAGCAAGCAGTAAACAAGTGTCATAAAGTGTGTCCAAAGTAAGTGATGCTACTTCAGTCATTTACAAAGTGTAATAGTTGTTTCTACAACTCACCCAAATATCTGCCCAAGTATTATTCCCTTTCCAGTCTTAATTAATGTTATCGACCTCCAAAATACATTCAAATACTCTCTGTGCTGCTTTTCTTCTTCTTTGTGTCCTTTTTTTTTTTTTTTCAGTTTTGACTGGGGCTGGGGTTAGAACCTGCCACCCCCGGTATATGGGGCCGGTGCCCTACTTCTTGAGCTACAGGTGCCGCTCTTCTCTGTGTCTTCATGATTGGAAACTAAACTGAGGAATAAAGAAGCAAACACACCTGTTTTGATTTAGGTGCTTTTTAGAAATTGGTTCCTTCCTCTCCTCTCATCTTTTTTCCTTCCCAGGGCTCTCTTGCTGGAATCCTTATGGTTATGGGTTAGTAGTATAAAAGAACGATGTGGGGCAGCACCTGTGGCTCAAAGGAGTAGGGCACCGGCCCCATATGCCAGAGGTGGTGGGTTCAAACCCACCCCAGCTAAAAACTGCAAAAAAAAAGAAGAATGATGTGATCTCTGCATCACCTAAATTACTGCCAAGTGAGCCGTCTTCACACTAAGTGGAATCTCGCGCTGCAGGCTGAGTATTGTAAACAGCCTCCTGCTCAGGCCCTTGCAGCCTTGGAAGCAAAGCGAGCATGTGTTTCCATTATGATGGTCTGACTCCGGAAAGAAATGTGCAAACAAGCCTGTATATTTTTACTGAGCTCTCAATTAGTCTAATTTAGAACTGAAATGTGCTTTTTAGCTGAGATGTCATAAAACTGAAGTGAACCATGTGCCGGGCTGTGCAAGTTCAGCCTGTGATTGCATCTCATTGTGGTCTGTGATGGTGTCCAGAAGCGGCTTCGGAGAAGACATCCAAGACACTGAGAGCACTTAATTGGGATATAATTCAAGTGAAATATTTTTGTGTAATTTGCATTTCAACTTGTCTTTTATGGTAATTAGCTTCAGTAACTTTATGTACTGTAGCTAACCACCATTTAGAATTCTAAGAAAATTAGCATTTACATATTAATAACCTATGATAATGTCTTAAGGGCATAAATTAGTGAATTCTGGGCCCAGCATGCTCCATCCATCATCTGATTGTGGCTTTTCAAATCTGAACATAAGGAGCTTATCATTTTAACGTCAAATGATGAAAGAAAGAAGATGCTTAACCAATACCGCCTGCCTTTGTAAAGTTTTCAAATAAACTGTTAGTGTTTTAAGGGAAATCATTTTATAAAATCCAGATGGGTAAAAACATTTATTTTAAAAGAAAATTCAATATTAGGATTATGCAAATTAGCATGTAAGAATTAAGCAAATATAGAGTAGAAAACAGTAATCAGAACAGTCCAGGGCCAGGGGCAGTGCCCTGGGAGATTGGGGAGAATTAGTAGAATTTCACACTCACCTCCAGTCTTTGTGCTGCTGAACGCCTTGGTGACCTCAACACATTCTCACTAGTGTAAAGTAAATGTATGAAACAATATAGCGTCACCCTGATAAAAATATAAAATATGCAAGGATGTTTATCAGTTGTGAGGGAGAAGATCATTTCATTATTTGAGTTTAAACTGTTAAATGGTTAACACATAGCTATGATTATAATTGGTTTCCTCAGAAGGAACCATTAAATTTCTGTGTCCTAACAGCTTCCAGTTTTCAGAAACCGAGCTTTAATTAAAAACCAGTGGCGAGTTAATGCACGGTTGAAAGGGGAGGGAGAACACGAGTAGGGACCAAGCCATGAAGTGCAGGAACTCGCCATGAACACGCTACCTTTCCACTGCTGGAGTCAATGCAGCGATCCCAAAAGCCGAGTTTTGTGGCTTTTGTCCACTCATGTAATTTCTTAGTCTCTCTTCCTTCCTTATTTCTTTTGCCAGAGAGAAATTAATTCAGCAAATATTTTAATTGAGCACTCTCCCACATAACAAGTTGAGATACTTCTTCCTGTGGAACTTGTATTATCCTAGAGCAAAGAGAAAAAGAAATAAATAAGCAATCAAATAACTAAGATGATCTCAAATAGTGGGCAGAGGCTCCAAATGCAAATAAATCAAGGCAGCGTGGGGGAGAGCAGCTGGAACAGGGGCCTGGCCGAGTGGAGGGTCGGGACAGTCTCTCTGCGGCTGCGAAGTGGTGTTGAGGGAAGTGCAGTGGTTGGACCATCAGACAAGAGCAGCAGCACAAAGGCCTCAAGTTCAAATAACCCAAACAGGCTGGGTCTGGCTGAGGGTGCGAGTGAGGGGTGGGGCAGTTCAGTAAAAGCAGGGTTATTACAGCTTTCAGATCACATGCATATTACCCTAAATAAGATGAAAGCCACTGGAATTTTAAATAGAAAAAAATGAAGCACCCTCACGTACATTCTCTGTTTGGTGGAGAGTGATTGGGAAGGAGGAAAACTAGAAACAGGAGGAATAGTGAGGAGACTTTTGTAGCCAGCTGGGCAAGAAAGTAGCACAGCACCGCAGAGACAGTGGGCTGGGGATCTAGATACATTCTGATATTTTAGAAGTAAAGTTTTCAAGATTTCCTCATGACTTAGATTTGCAAAGAAGAGAAAGAGAAGAATCAAGAATATCTTGGGAGATAGCCAAACTTTCTAGTGGTAGGAGGGAAACAGAAAGTATTTGGGGGGATAAATGAAGCCTTCTGTTTTGACCTCACTGGATTTTAGCTGTCCAATAGACAACCAAAGGGTTGTGTCTAGAAAACTACTGATATTTGAGTCCGAAGCCCATAAGAAAGAAAGGGAGCACTGAAAAGATGAATCATGGAACCTCTGGAGTATGGATGACATTGGAAGTTACAGGAATGGGTGAGCTTATCTAAACAAAGAGTGCAGAAGCTGTGCTATTTGAAAATTTAAAGATTAGTCCTAGGGGAGATGCCAGTGAAGGAAACCACAGGTCAGCTGTCAGGTCAGAGGAGATCCTTGTTGGGGAAGCCAGGAGAAAAATGGGTTTCCAAAAGAAGGAGGTATGATCATCGCGCCTCATTATTGTTATTACCTTTGGTCACCAGGAGGAGAGGAAAGTCATGAATTCCTATATTGTTGCCATTTCCAATTCACAGTTTCAGATCTTATCATCTATCAATATTCATTCAATCATTCTGTAATTTAATTTATTTTATTGTATATATTTACACTCCCCTCCAATCTCTCTGCTGCTGGACACCCTGGCAGCTTCAACACATCTGTGCTAGTGTAAATTAAATGTATGAAACAATTAACATTACCCTGATAAAAATATAAAATATGCAAGGATGTTTGAAGTAAATGTACATAGTGAAATGGCCACTACAGTCAAGAACCAAGAACTGGGTCACTGGAGGTGGGAAGGAGGACATAAAGAGGAGGAATAGGGTCAAGAGGACAAACTGCAGTTACGTGGGACATCTGTAAACAGTGTGAGAACCACAGCATCCACCTCCTTCCACTGACTGCAGCCTTGCGTGGACCTCCTCTTCCTAGACTGGACATGCACCACAAGTACGTATCAGGGCAGCAGGCCTAGTTCCCTATGCTGACCAGCTCTGTGTGTTGACCAGTTTGTTACAGTCCTGGGGTGGTCAATTTACAGAGGTTCTACGGGAAATTTGCTGAGAGTAGATTATGGTATTTTTACCACACACAAAAAGTCATTTGCTTTGACTGTTTCGTTATTTGTTCAATATGGTTTTATAAAGATTTTACCATATACACATATACACTGTGTGAAAGTGTTGTGTTGGATAGAATAGGCGGGATCCCTTCTAGCCCTTGTCATGATGGAGTCTGTAAGCTACTTCATGTGTTTTTGGTCAGTTTCCTCTCTTGCCCTGTGGAATATTTGAAACTTACAGTACTTTCAAATACTCTTATCAAATCTCACTGCTACAACCTTGCCTGGAAAATCAGGCAGGGTTGAAACTATAAAATTATAGACCTATATGTATACATGTAATTTTGTGATTTATGAAATTTATGGAATAAGGTATCTCCCTTCTACCTGCACATTCCATTCAAGGCCACTCTCATACTTTCCCCAGGCCCTGCACTCCACCTTTCTAGAACCTTGCTTAATTAGTACCTCCTCTCTTTTCTGTGTCTGTTTCTCTTTCTACTGACTTTACTATAAATATGCTCAAATTTACCCTATCAAAATATGTAAACAGAGTATGGTGGCTCATGACTGTAATCCTGTCACTCTAGAAGACCAGGGCAGAAGGATCACCAGAGGTCAGATCTTCAAGACCTACCTGAGCAAAAGCAAGACCCCATCTTTACTAAAACTAGAAAAAATTAGCCAATGTGGTGATGCAATACACCTGTCGTCCCATCTGCTTGGGAAGCTGAGGCAGGAGAATCACCTGAGCCCACGATTTCCAGTCTGTGGTAAGCCTTGGAGCTGCCACTGCACTCCAGCCTGGGTAGCAGAGAGGAGGCCCTGTTTAAAAAAAAAAAAAAATATATATATATATACACACACACACACACACACGTACATCTATACATATACATATGAAAACCTATCTTGATAACATGTCAAGTCAAATTCCTTTGGGGATAAACTGAACAATACGTCATTACTGAAACCTACATTTTGTTGATATCTACCAGTTGTGACTGGGATGGTGAACCTGAAAAAATGTATTATAAGAATTCAGTATTACTCATGTTGCCAATAACCTCCTAGAGTTGGTATGTACTATGATAGGGCCTCCATATAAGTGTCTGAAAAATGCATATATTTTCTCTGTTTTAAATGACAGTTTTTTTGTGTTATCCACACCTAAACCAGGTGCCCATATAGTGATTCTATCTTCTCACCATGTTTTTATTGGAAAAATTGGCATGCATTTGTTTACCTAACATTTATACAAAATTTTAAAATTTTACAAAGAGGCAGCGAACACATAGAGAGTATTTTGTAAGTATTTTATAAAATTTTTTCATGAATATTTGTATGCAATGTACATGCATTTAGCTACGATTTCCCATTTTCCATATGTGGGGCAACGGTAGGGGCAACTTTTGGGACACTCTGCAGATACCATTTGTCCCTGAGATAGTTTAGATGTGACTTTAATCAAAAATAGAAATTCAGGCCCTGAAATCCCATGGCATTTCTCTATTTCAAGGAGGTCAGCTAGATGATTCAGCTCATACACATACTACTTTAAATAATCATTAAAATGTTAACAGCAACTTCATAATGTCTCACAGACGACTCATGGACATCTAAAAATAAGTCTTCAAATGCATATTTGCAAAGTCTATATAATATTTGATAATTTTGAAAAATTATGGTTCTTGGATGTCGTCTGCCAGGTCTCCCACTTGTCTAATGTCTGCTGTAATTTTGAAATGGTTTGCTTCCCACAGTTCTGTCCTGAGACCGGAGTTTCCCTGTGTATTCTTCTTGAAGAATCTCATGTGGACACTCACAGCCACGTCCTTCAATGTCTATATCTAACCCATTCCTACTTGCTCCACTTCATACTCTCATCTGCAGCTACCTGATAGACACCTGAAACCTCAAATTGAACATGTCCAAAATGAAATGCGAAGTTTTCTACCCCAAATCAACCTCTCCAGTGTTGGTCTAGGAAAAAGCTTTTCATCCTTTCCAGGCTCACGCAATGTGATACCACAGCTATCCACCCATTCACCCAAGACAGAAACAAACAGGCATCCTTCATCCCTCCGTCTTCATTCTCCTCACTCAGTCGTTTATTAGATTGTGCCTGTTTAACTCCTAAATATTTCCCAAATAAGACATCTACATCCTATGCTTATGTTGCTTTAATTTACCCTTCCATGATCTCTTTCTTGGCCTATAAGATCCTACTTGTTGGAAATGTCTTTACTCACTGTTCTTCAACCTGATCTCTGTGGACAGGTCTCATTTCCTCCAATTAGTGCTCTATGTCCTCCTTCCCACCTCCAGTGACCCAGTTCTTGGGTCTTGACTGTAGTGGCCATTTCACTATGTACATTTACTTCAAAACATCCTTGCATATTTTATATTTTTATCAGGGTAATGTTATATTGTTTCATACATTTAATTTACACTAGCGCGGATGTGTTGAAGCTGCCAGGGTGTCCAGCAGCAGAGAGATTGGAGGGGAGTGTAAATATATACAATAAAATAAATTAAATTAAAGAATGATTGAATGAATATTGATAGATGATAAGATCTGAAACTGTGAATCGGAAATGGCAACAATATAGGAATTCATGACTTTCCTCTCCTCCTGGTGACCAAAGGTAATAACAATAATGAGGCGCGATGATCATACTTCCTTCTCCTGGAAACCCATTCTTCTCCTGGCTTCCCCAACAAGGATCTCCTCTTACCTGACAGCTGACCTGTGGTTTCCTTCACTGGCATCTGCCCCTAGGGCTAATCTTTAAATTTGCAAATAGCACAGCTTCTGCACTCTTTGTTTAGATAAGCTCACCCATTCCTGTAACTTCAGATGTCATCCATATTCCAGAGGTTCCATGATTAATCTCTTCAGTCTTCCCTTTCTTTCTTATGGGTTTCGGACTCAAATATCAGTAGTTTTCTAGACACAACCCTTTGGTTGTCTATTGGACAGCTAAAATCCAGTGAGGTCAAAACAGAAGGCTTCATTTATCCCCCCAAATACTTTCTGTTTCCCTCCTCCCACTAGAAAGTTTGGCTATCTTCCATGATATTCTTGATTCTTCTCTTTCTCTTCTTTGCACATCTAAGTCATGAGGAAATCATGACTTACACCACATTGTCTTTTTGCACATAGGTTGATTCTGTATCTATGCACTTGTGAATTGAACTGTGGTAAACATTTGGGTACAGGTGTTTTTTAATATAATGACTTCCTTTCAATTGGGTAGATATCCAGTTGTGGGATTACTGGACCTAATAGTAAGTCTACTTTTAGCTCCTTGAGGAATCTCAATGTTGTCTTCTGTAGAAGTTTTACTAAATTTTCAATCCCACTAAAAGTACACAGGCATTCTTTTTCACCCCATCCATGCCAGTATCTATTTTTTTTTTATTTTTTTAAAAGGCCATTATCATAGGGGTAAGATAGTGTCCCATTATGATTTTAATTTGCATTGCCCTGAAGATTAGTGATGTTAACCATTTTTTATATATCTGATAACCATTTGTCTATCTTCTTTGGATAAAACTCTATTCATGTCTTTTCTCCCCTTTTTGATGTGGTTGTTTTTGCTTGCTGATTTGCTTGAGTCTTTATAGAACCAGACATTAGCTTTTTGTTGGACATACAGTCTGCAGATATATTCTTCCATTCTGTAGGTTGTCTGTTTACTCTGTTGGTTATTTCCTTTGATATGCAGAAAGATTTTAATTTAATTAAGTCCCATTCATTTATTTTTGTTGTTGCTGCATTTGCCTTTGGGGTTTTAGTCATGAATTCTTTAGCCTAGGCCAATGTCTAGAAGAGGTTTTCCTACGGTTTCCTCCAAAACATTATGGTTTTCAGGTCTTACATTTAGGTCTATAAATCTTCTTGAGTTAATTTTTGTATATGGTGAGATAGGGACCCTGTTTCATTCTTCTGCATATGGCAATCCAATTTTCTGAGCACCATTTATTAGATAGAGTGTGCTTTCCCTAGTTTTGTCTGCTTTTTTAAAAATCAATTGGATATAGGTATGTGGTTTTATTTATTAATCTTTCATTCTGTTATACTAGTCTATGTCTCTACCTTTATACCTTTACCATGCTGTCTCGGTTACTTACCCTTGTAGTATAATTGGAGTCAGGAAATGTGATACCTCTAGATTTGTTCTTTTTGCTAAAGATTGCTTTAGTTATTCATGCTCTTTTTTGCTAACATGAAGTTTAGGATTACTTTTTCTAGAGCTATGAAATTGACATTGATAGGAATTATGTTGAATCTATGAATCACTTTGGGCAATATGAACATTTTAACAATATTCATTCTTTCAATCCATGGGTATGGGGTATTTCCTATTTGTTTATATCATCTATGATTTCTTTCATTAGATTTTTTTGTTCTCCTTGAAGAAATCTTTCACTTCCCTGGTAAAGTTTATTTCTAGGTATTTTATTTTCTTTGCAGCTATTGTAAGTGGTATTGAGTTCTTGATTTGGCTTTCTGCTTGACTGTTATTAGTATATAGAAATGATATTCATTTGTATATATTGATTTTATAACCTGAGACTTTCATGAATTTATTTATCAATTCTTGGAGTCTTCTAGTGGAGTCTTAGGGTTTTCAAGGTACAAGATCATATCATTGTAAACAGGAATAGTTTAAGATCCTCTTTCCCTTTTTAGATGCCCTTTCTTTATTTCTCTTGCCTGATTGCTCTGTCTAGGACATGCAGTGCTATGTTGAATAGAAATGGTGACAGTGGGCATCCTGGTCGTGATCCAGTTCTTAGAGGGAATGCTTTCAAATCTCCCATGTTAGCTGTGGTTTGTCATATATAATTTTCATTATTTTGAGGTATTTTCCTTGTTTGCATACTTTTTAATGATTTTTATCATGAAGGGGTACTGGATATTATTGATTATTTTATCCACACCTGTTGAGATGATCATATGGTCTTTGTTTTTACTTCTATTTATGTGATAAATTACATGTACTGATTTGCATATATGGAAGCATCCTTGAAACCTACCCACTTGTTCATGGTGGATTATCTTTTTAACTTGCTCTTGAATTTGGTTTTCTAGTATTTATTGAGTATTTTTTGATCTATCTTTATAAGGGATATTAGTTTGTAGATGTATCTTTTGGTTATGTTCTTTTCTGGCTTTGGTATCCAGCTGATGCTTGAGGGTTTCTCCTTCTTGATGTCAGAGAATTGTTTCAATAAAACAATAGAACAGAGAATAGTCCTTCTCTGTTGATCTGGTACAGTTGGCCTGTGAACTCATCTGGACCAGGGTTCTTTTCTGTTGGGTGATTTTTTTTACTGTTCCAATCTTCCCACTTGTTATTGGTCTGTTCAGGATTTTTATTTCTTCCCGATTCGGTCTTGGGAAATTACGTGTTTCTAAGAATTTGTACATTTCCTCTAGGATTTTTAGTGTGCATAGAAGTTTTCATAGTAGTCACAGATGATATTTTGCATTTCTGTGGCATCAGTTGTAATGTCTCTGTTTTCATTTGTGATTGTGCTTATTTGAGTCCTTTCCCTTCTATTTTTGGTTAATCTAGCTAGTAGTTTTGAAGTCTGTACACCTTTTCAAAGAATCAACTTTTTGTTTCACTGATTTTTATACTAATTTTTGTTCCTATTTCATTTATTTATTCCCTGAGCTTTATTGTTGCTTTTCTTTTGCTAGCTTGGGGTTTGGTTTGTTCTTTTTTGTCTATTTTCTTGAGGTTTGACATTTTTCCCTTTTTATGTAAGCATTTAAGACCGTGAACTTCCCTTTAAGCACTGCTTTTTCTATATTCCATAGATTTCGTAGACTTATGTCACCTTTGCAGTTCAATTGAAGAAATTCCTTTCTGTCTTGATTTCATTAGTAACTCAAGGAACATTTATAATTGGGTTGTTTTATTTCCATGCATTTCTGTAGTTTTAAGAGTTCTTGTTGGAAATGATTTCTAGTTTTATTCCACTCTTGTCTAAGAATATATACAGTTTCATTTTGATTTTTCTAAATTTGCTGAGATGAGTTTTGTGGCCTAACATTTGGTCTATCTTGGAAGATGCCCCATGTACTGACAATATGAATGTATGTTCTGCAGTTTGCATCTAGAATGTTCTCTAGATGTCTTTTAGGTCTATTTGTTCTGGACTCCCTTTTAAGTCTAGTGTTTCTTTGTTGATTTCTGCCTTGATGACCTGTCTAGTTCAGTCCATGGAGTCTTGAAGTGCCTGGATATTATGATGTTCCTGTTTATTTTTTTCCTTAGCTCTAGTAGAATTTTCTTTTTATGAACCTAGGAGCTCCTTTGTTAGATGCATATATGTATAGAATTGGTAAATCTTCTTGTTGAATTGATCCCTATACGAGTACAAAATAACCGTCGTCTCTTTTTCACTGCTGTTGATGTGAAGTCTATTTTATCTGATATAAGAATAGGTATTTATGCATACTTTTGGTTTCCATTTACATGGAATACTTATTCTACTCCTTTACCTTGGGTCTATGAGAATCTTGATATAATAAATGAGTTTCCTGGATATAACATATATTTGGAATGCATTTTTTAAAATCCATTCAGCCAGTCTACATCTTTTAAAGGAGCATTAAGACTGCTCACCTATAATCTTAGTTTTTATATGTGATATATTGTTCTCATCGTTATGTTGATTATTACCTAGATGCTTTGTTCTTTCTCTTGTGTTACTTTTTAGTAAGAATACCAGTGAGTTTTGATTATTCTATTTTACACATACAACACTTTTAATTATTTCTTGTATGGGAGGATGGTTGGTGACAAATTCTATTAGTGTTTGCTTGCCTGGAGAAGACTTTATTTCTCCTTTATTTATGAATTTTAATTTTGTAGGATACAAAATTCTTGGCTGGCAATCATTCGGTTTAAAGATACTAATGAGAGGACCCCATTCCTTTCTTGCTTGTAAGGTTTCTATTAAGAAATCTGCTGTTAGTCTTGTGGATTTTTCTTTGTTTGTTACTTGATGTTTTCACCTCATAGTTCGTAAGAATTCCTCCTTCATGTAACTTTGGCCAGTCTGAAGACATTATGTCCTGCCATTGTCATTTTTGCAGTTGAGCTTCTTTTATGTAGATGTTCAAATCTCTAGCAAGACCAGGGGAGTTTTCCTCAATTATACCCTCAAATAAGTTTTCTAGGTTTTTCTTTTCTTCTTCACTCTCAGGGATGCCTATGATTTTTATATTTGGCATTTTGCATAATTTATTTCTTTTTTAAATTTTCTCTAAACATATACATGTGTTTATTTAGTTTCCACTTTTTGCCTTCACAAAATTAAAGAGGCTTAAAATTTAATAACAATAACAATGCTTAAGATAAGGACTAGAAACAAAAACCTTGTAAAGAACAAATGAAGATAAATGCATTTGGAAATGAAATCAGATGATTGCTGCAACAAAATGTTGAGCAATAATAATAATAATGTAAAAAAAGTAACATTCACATTGCCAGATAAAAGTATGTCTATCATAGAATGCTTTGACTCTGACTTTCACTATGGAGTCATCAGTTAACTTCTTTTTTTTTCAAAGTCTCAAAAAATAGACAACTAATATTTATAAATAAAAATAGAATATAACTTTAAAAAACAGATCATGCCAAATCTTATAGACAATAGAAAAAGAAGAAATACTTTTCAAAATCCTTCTACTTCATCTGGATATACCTGATATTAAAATTGGAAAAAAAATGTATTATTATAAACAGAAATTACAAACATATTTCACTTACAAATGAGGATGCAATATCCTACATAATCTATTTCTTGTCATCTTTTTTCTTCTCACTTCTTAGTTCTTTATTTTTGACTGACTACAGTAATTTAACATGTTATATTCAAGCTCTGGAATTCTTTCTTCTGCTTGCTCTATTAGGGTGCCCAATTTTTTTTTCTTTTCTGTGACACATTGGTGAAAGAAAAATGTCTTAAGCCATGCATTAAATACACAAACAGGTTTGAAAGCCAATGAGAAAAAAATAAAGATCCATGCATAATTTTTACAATATCTGACCCCATAAGTAAACAAAATACTTCTCAAATAATCCACATGTTTCCCGTAGGCCACACATTGATCACCCCTAACTTTCCACTGTATTTTGTATTTACCTAAATGAATTTCTCATTTTTAGAAGTTCTATTTGGGTTTTCTTTAATCTCTTTGATAAATTTTTCATCCATTTCCTGAAATGAATGGTTATTATTTTTCTGGTTTCTTTGAGTTAGTTTTCCATTTTCTCCTGAATTTCATTCAGCTTCTTTACAAGCTGAATGAAATTTGAAATTCTTTGTCATTTCAATGTTTTCATTTTGGTTGCTATCCACTATTAGAGAGCTGGTGTGATCCTTTGGAAGGGATCCTTTCCCTCTGATTTTTCATACTTCTAGAATTCTTGTGCTGATTCTGTCTTATCTGGAGCAGCTGAAACTTCTTGTTTTAATTTTCTTTTGTTAATGAAATATTTTTTCTTTGTCATTCTTAAAGATGTGCCTGTAGCTTATGTTGAGTAAGGAGCTTTGACTTTGCTTGTGGGTACTTTGATGGTGGTCTAGGTCCTGGTATTAGGTGTCCTTAATGTTCTCAATTGCTAGTTGTTTATAGGCTATTGTGATGGTGTATTATGTTCATGGGCAGATTCCTTGTCTTTCAATGACACAGAAAGATAGAGGTCTTTGAAATCCTTTCCTTAACCCTGTGGTGGTCTTCTTAAAGGTATGAATTATATTGGGATTCCAAGTTTAATCTACTTAAGATTCAGCCAAGCTCTATGTGATTGAATTAGGATATGTTGTAATGGACTGCACAACTTGTCCTCCCTGCCACTAGGTGACATTTGCAGGAAACAGCCAGCTGCACTGGAGTTTTTTAGTGCCTGTGCCTGGCCCTAGTCAATCAGGAGAAACACTTTGATGTCCAGTGTGGTGGGTTGGACTCTGGAACTTCCAAGGGATCCCTTCTTATGCTTCACCATAGCCAAAGTAAGGTGGGGGGAGTGAGACTGGAAAGGTTGTTTGGGTGAGTTATGTCTTTGGCTTCAACAAAGAGATCATAAGAGCTGTCTTAGCAAGGATCAAGAGTCAGCTCCAAGGCTTCTGGAGGAAGCCACTAGGGAAGGCCAAATTGGTCTGATCAAGCCATAAAGTCTTTTGGGGAGAGAGACTTGTGTTCACAGTCTGGGAAGTAGGGATGAATTTTCTCTTTTGCCTTTTCTCTTGTTTCACAGATCTTCTGCTGTCTTACCACAAGCAGCACCCAAAACTAACTGAGCTCACCAGCACTGACACCATGGTTTGGGAGCTTCTCTGCGCAACAGCCCATCTTAGCCCAGTGCACAACTTTCCTGTGAGAAGAGTGTGCTGTGGCTTGGAACCACACTGCACTCTCCTTTTAGTTCTGCCTGCACGGACTCCTTGCTTCCAAAGTTTACAGATGTTCTCTGCATGCCTCCCAAGTAATGTGATCAACTTCTGGTGGTACAGGGTCTTGCCTGAAGGCCTATCCTCTAACCACCCCCAAGTTTAGTCCCCGAGTGTGCCAGGAAGAAGTACAGTGGCTCTGAGTTCCTTGTGGAGTACTTAACCAGGCTTAATGTCCCTTCCCTTTGTGCATACCCTGGTCTTCTGAAGCAGGTAAATAGGTGGCACTGGTGCGGGGGAAGGGCTGGAGGGCAGGATCTCATAGTCTGAGCACCCCTTGGTTTTCTGAGGAAAGGCATGATAACCAATTTCTGTGGAAGCCTCAATATGGTGAGCATATCAACAGAGGGAAGCAGGGTTTCTGAGAGATCTGGCTCAATCTTCCCTCAGTGCACCCAAGCCAACTCACCTGGAAACTACCATGGCTGCATCAGCAGCTGTGAGCAAGGGAGGGGAGGAGGATGAAGAGTCTGAATGAAGAAGAGGTGACACTCTGGTCCCCCTTTCCTGAGGTGATGCCTGGCTTTCTGTACACTCCTCTCCCCTGAAGGCAGTCCACCCTAAATGTTGAAACTTTAGGATCACACAATTCCCCTGGCACTCACTGGTACCCTTGTGGCCATTGCTGTCTGGGTTAGATGTCAAAAATTGTTGTGGGGGGTCCAATGACAAGAAAACTGAAGGACTGAAGTACCTTGAGCGGGACAAAGGCACATGTGTGTTGAAAAGCAGTATGGGGCCCACTACCTTGTTGTGGTCTTTGATGAGAAGAAGTGACCCTAAGAGGGCTAGCAGCCTGATGCTCTATTCTCAAGAAGCTCCCAGTTCACTGGTGAGCATCTTTGGAGCTTGTAAGTGTAGAGAAGCTCTCCAACAGTTCTGGAGCCTGCAGTTTACCAGAGGTTTAATGGGAAGAAAACTAAAACCTCAATTTACTCTTTCCACGAGGCTCCAAGTTCCCTGGGGATTGGTCTCTGCTGAACTGTAGCTCCTTCTTCTCTGCTCCACAACTTCTTACCATGGAATCTCTAGTAGGTTCTCTTATTTCTCCCTCAGAATTATATCTGGAATATGGTTGGTCACATAAAACTTCTTCTTCCTGTTGAGACATCTGGTAACCAATGTCTCTGGTCAGCTATTTTTCTTCCCCTCCCTAGTGAGCTTTGCTGTTGTCATTTTTTTAATTTTAATCTTCTATCTGCCATCCCAATTCTTCATTGTGGCAGCAGGAACTAAGAAAACTATTCAAGGCAGCAGACTTTCACAAATTCAAACAACTTGGGACAGTTTTCCAGAGCTATCAGAGCACAGTAATGTGTTAGTTCTTGGATTTCTATTCATGTAGTTAGGTGAGGTAACAGATAAGCACAAAACACCTACTATGTTTACAATGACCAATCCATAAGAGGGAAGAAACAACAGATCTGAAATACCAAGGCAGCATAGCCAACACAATGCAATTATTTCATAGTCCTTATAATTTCATCTCTGTCTGGTGTACAAACTCATTTCAAATTCTTGCCAAGTATAGTGGTCTCATTTCCAACATAGTTATCTGCAAAGTGCCATTGGTTGTTCATAAGTTGTTCCAATTAGGATTTATATTTATTGTTTGAATTAGTGAAATATCACTGGTGTGAGAAGGACTCTAATAACCATGACAATCAGGAATGGGGCCTGCAGAGTCTATCTACATTTGTCCTTCTTGGCCTAGTCCCAGCATTGTTCTTAGCTTATCTCACTGTCACAGTTATGTCAACACTTTGTAGCCTTCTCTATTTTGGCTTGCCTGCTCTCCTTAATGTTTTGCTTATCTTTTTTTCCTTTACTAATTCAATGTATGGATTTCTGGTAACTAAAACTAATATATTTTCTTCATCTGATAGTAATAGAAAATGTGTTTGATCAATACTCCCCAAGAATTTTTGCTATAAGCTTACTATTTTTATAAACATTTGTGTGATATGTTTGCTACATGTAATGTCTAGCCATAATAGTATATATAAGTACAATATGTAGGAAAAACAAGTATTTATAATTTTATATTAATATACCAGTAATGAAGTGATAAATATCTTTCTGAGAGAATCATATATGAGGTTATAAAAATGATTGATATTCTTCCTAAAGGTGGTATTGTGATTTCTTTATTAACTCATTCATTTATTCAGAAAATATATCCCTTGGGCATGTAAGATGGATAAGACATTCAAGAAACTCATGGCTATGGCTAGAGAAGAAAAACATCAAAAATAATTATATACTGTTAAAGAATTGTGTTTTTAGAATGCATAGAGTATTATCATGAAAAACAGGAAGAGTCATTAATTCAGTTTAAGGGAGTAGGGAAATTTTTCTGGAAATGACATTTCTGAATTATTACTATTGATAATTCATAGAAAAGACAAAGCATTTTAGGAACTCTGCCAAACATACAATTGGATAAAATTTCAACCTTAGACAAAAATGTCTTTGAAATACGGGCACCAAAGACTTCTAATTTCATAAATTACAGAGTCTATAACATGAGCATACTTATTAGGAACAATTATAAGTATTGTATTTTTTAAAAAATAACATTTTTCAGAGACTTGGTGAGATTGTAGAAAAGAAAAGAAGAAAAAGTTGGAGATGAGAACAACTTTAGCATCAGCGAGAGAGTAAAGATAGCAAAAAAATCTGTTCCTTAGCTCAGAAAGTTCACTTAAAAGCTTCTTGGTTTGACTTTAGCGCTGCATAAAAACTAATAGTCTCCCATGTTAATTTGTTCATATTGATCTGCATTTTCTAAGATCCCGTAAACAAAGGGATTTACAGACATATTTGCACATACAAACACACACACATCACATACAAACACAAACTGGGGTTATATAAGAAGTAAATGAAAAATCACTTTGGAGAAATAGTTCCCCACAATGGTCTCCTCTAAATTTTCACAGATAAAGCTTTGCTAAAAATGAGCTTTCACAATAGTGCACACTGACTCATGCCTATAATCCTAGCACTCTGGGAGGCTGAGGTGAGAAAATCACTTGCTCTCAGGATTTCAAGACCAGCTTGAGCAAGACCAAGATCTGTCACTCCTAAAAATGGAAAAATTACCCAGGCATTGTGGTGGGCGGATGTAGTCCCAGCTACTTGGGAGGTTAAGGCAAGAGGATTGCCTAAGCCCAATTTGAGGTTGCTGTGAGCTATGATGATGGTACTCTACCCAGGATGATAGAGTGAGACTCTGCCACAAATAAATAAATAAATAAATAAAATTTTAAAAATGAGCTCACAATACAAAATTACAAAACAAATACGTTGACAGTCTATCTTGAACAAGAATTAGAATACACAGAAAGTAGTGTTAACTTATCAGAGATTTCAGGTAATATAAATATGTGATAGATAATATAAATGTAGACAGGCAATAAAATGTTTAAAATGTTAAATACATATGGAACTATAATATTGAATAGTAACATATATAATAGGAAGGCAATGTCTGAGGTTAAAATGGTTAAATGTCCTTATATTATTTAAATCAAGTATGGGGATACTTATTAAACTTGGAATTTTATGTCAAGTTTGAATATAAAATTTAAGAACAACAACTGAAAGAATAAATATAGAACTTCCAAAGGAGTAGAGAGAAAAAAATAAAATTAAGAAAACTTGACCAGACAGTAAATGGTGTCCTTTTGGGAGAGATGTGGATTAGTATAAACTTGTGGAGAAAAATATGATATTTATCAAAACTCTTCAAGAAGACTTATATACCTTATTCTTTTTTTTCTTTTTATTAAATCATAGCTGTGTCCATTAATGCAATCATGGGGGTACAATGTGCTGGTTTTATATACCATTTGAAATATTTTCATCAAACTGGTTAACATAGCCTTCACAGCATTCTCTTAGTTATTGTGTTAAGACATTTATATTCTACTTTGAGTAAATTTCACATGTATCCTTGTAAGATGCACCATAGGTGGGGTCCCACCAATTGCCCTCCCTCCACCCATCCTCTCTCTTCCCCTCCCCTTCCTTTCCCCTTTCCCCATATTCTTGGGCTATAATTGGGTTATAGTTTTCATATGAAAGCTATAAATTAGTTTCAGAGTAGGGCTGAGAACATTGGATACTTTTTCCTCCATTCTTGAGATACTTTGCTAAGAAGAATATGTTCCAGCTCCATCCATGTAAACATGAAAGAGGTAAAGTCTCCATCTTTCTTTAAGGCTGCATAATATTCTATGGTGTACATATACCACAATTTATTAATCCGTTCATGGGATGATGGGCATTTAGGCTTCTTCCATGGCTTAGCAATTATGAATTAGGCTGCTATAAACATTCTGGTACAAATATGTTTTTTATAATGTGATTTTTGGTCTTCTGGATATATTCCTAGTAGAAGAATTGTAGGATCGAATGGCAGGCCTATTTTTAGATCTCTAAGTGTTCTCCAAACATCTTTCCAAAAGGAATGTATTAGTTTGCATTCCCACCAGCAATGTAGAAGTGTTCCCTTTTCTCCACATCCACGCCAACATCTCTGGTTTTGCGATTTTGTGATGTGGGCTAATCTCACTGGAGTTAGATGATATCTCAAAGTAGTTTTGATTTGCATTTCTTTGATGATTAAGGATGATGAGCATTTTTTCATATGTCTGTAGGCTGTGCGCCTGTCTTCTATATACCTTATTCTATAATTTTACCTCTAGCTATTCACCCTAATGAATGACCAGAGATGCAGCAAAGCAACTGTCATAAATG